>CM042196.1:7977657-8023805 GCA_023539305.1 Ilex asprella
CTAGACTAGAAAATTCTTTTGGACATTGTGTAGTCTAGTTTCTTTTGTAATTTTCGCTGCGCTATAATAGTAAATTTTCATTGGGAATGTAAAGGCCAAAGATGGCATATTCTTTTGGGATATTGATGTAAATGTTATGAATCATTGTTATGAAGTCTTCTTTATTGATGGTTTATCTTAGTGCTCTTATGATATGAATGGTTATTGAATGTAATGCCGTCCAGGGTGTATTTTGGGGTGTTACAATGGTTGTAGATGATCGATTTCTTCAACCGAGGTGTTGTCATGTGCAAATCACATGTGAGATTACCTTGTTCGTTTACAAGTTTGTTCTTCTGAGTTATCACGTGTTTTGCACGTGAGCATAAAAAAGACGAAAAACTTAACGACGGTTAGGTGTTGGACCTAATTGCTACCGTTTTATTTCTTTTAGGGTCCAATATGAGAATTTTTATCTGTTAAAGTGTAAATTGAGAATTTAACAATCTTTTCAGGGTGCAAAGTGAAATTAACCCTTTTATATATCCTAGCCTATGTTAACTACGTCAAATAACTATTTTATGCCTAATAAAATATCCTATCTGCCAAATCTTATCTCAACCCCCTAACTACTCATCTATGTAATCAAACAAACATGGGTATGAATTGAATTGACCAATGAGTAATATAGTCATTTACGAAACAAATATGTATTGATAATTGTGATAAATTTGTGGGTAAACACAAATATAAATAGGATTCATATATGAATCTCATGTATACAAAGGTGGGAATTGGATTTAAAAGAATTTGATAAAATCAATTCAATCCCTCACCCCAAAACCATCAAACATGCCCTGATTTTCTTGGCGCAAAACATGCAGCTGACCAACTCTCTTTTTAACTCACACCAAATGGTTGTAAGAAAACCCACGTATAGTGCATAAAAAATGGATTGTAACAATCAGGGACAGGAATGCAATCCGAGCGGGTTGGGTGGGTTGAGGGGTCAACCCTAGGTATATAATTCTTAACGCTAACCCTAACCTGATCTCAACTTGAGGCACTCAACCCGAGTATTGTTCAAGTTTAATTCGAGTGAGTTCAGCTTGAATTTGGGTTACGTAGTTCAGGTTGGGTTCGGGTTACGCTTGTCGGACTAATTTTGACTTAGAATTCGAGTTGAGTTGCTTTAAGCCCGAAAATTAGTTTGTTGTCCTAAACCTGGTGCATACTACATAATATTCACCTAAAGTAAACAACAAACAACTTCAATCAAATGTTTAACATAAAGACCATAGTATTTAAAACATAAAAATCAATGTTTAACATAATGACATAATAGCCAAATGTTTAACATAAGACTTAACCAAAAGACTAATTTCTAGTGTTTTAACATGTAAGCTATATTGCTATATTGATTTATATATTTATTTTAAATATATTCGGGTTTAGCCTAATTTATATACTCACAGAAGGAAAAGAAAACAACGAAGGGATTCAAATCGGACCTAAATGGGAATGACATGAAAACTCTTTTTCAAAACCTAGCATTGAGGGTGCTACGACGATAAACGAGATGAATGGAGAAAAACTTGTGATCGGCGTAGAGGGAAAGATCTGTTTATGATATAGTTCAAAAAATAGTCATCTCATTTCCTTACTTCTTTATTCTTTCTAATTCATTCTGAACCTGATTTAGAATTCGAGTTGAGCCCAATTTAAACATGTGGGTTAAACTCGGTAACTCGAGGCCTTAACCCGGGTACTGCCTGAATTAAATTGGAGTTGGTATTTTTTGTCTAGGCTCAACCCAAGTATTAAAAATCTTAACTCAAGTCCTATTTTTTTTCAAGTTAGGTTCGCATTGAATTAGGGTGTTGCACCCCTAATCGAGGCTTGGATTAGTGCGAAACAATTATCCCATGTATCCAACGGGATATAAGTGGGACAGTTAATTCATCCAATCAAGGACTTTTCCCATGCTATCCCAATATCAAAACCACCTCAATAGAATTTTAGGGTACCCATTCATTTTATTCTACGTCATTATTCAATGACTTCTGATGGGCCCGACTTAGATCAGGCTCAACTTAGAGGCCCAGCCTAGAATCGCAGATCAGGACCACCTCAAATAAGAGTGATAATTTTTTACTCAACCCGACGACACGATTTGAACTCGATACGAATTTTATAACACGAACTTGAAAATGATCTGACACGCGGACATGAAATATAAACGGGTCATGTTCGGGTTTAACCCACCAAACCCGATATTGATACGATCAACCCGTTTATTTAAAAATTAACATTTTCTCTATTTTTTCGTTTTGTATAGTAACACGAATAATACGAAATTAACACGACCAGTATGTTTAATTAGCATTATAGAAATAAAATATTAATTATTTGTAACTATTTATTAGGCACTAACATAATCATTGTATAAAAAAGTTATTTTTACTCATTATTATTATTATTAGTTTGTAGAAAAAGAATGAGTATGAGTTCAATTAAGTAAAAATAGAATTTTAGCGTTAAATTTTTTATTCAAAGTTTATGTGGGTCAATATGAATATGAGTACGAACATGACATTCAACTCAACGTGATCAATTAAATAGGTTGGATTAGAGTTGACTAATGTTCAACACGAACCCCCCAATGATCCGACACGACACAACTCCATTGCCACCCCTAACCTCAAACAGATAGGTCAAGCTCACCACAGGATGGAAGAAGCTAGGGCAGGTCAATCACGCCATCTTGAGACAGCCAAGTCAGCCATGTCATAGCGACAGACTAAGTCCACAATGTCATGCGAGGAGATCTCCTTGGGATGCACACGTCACCACCTCTACTAAATTGTCTCGCCTATTACAAGAAGGGTGTCTCCTCCATCGAACTACCCCACTTGATGCAAGAAATGCGCCTCAATTTATTAGGATACGTCTATAAATTGTAAACTCCACCCACACAAGGGGACATCTCTCAGATATCACTCAGATTTGAGCATTCTACACTCCTTAAGAAATAAAACACTCAGACTATCCTAATCTTTAACAGTGAAATAGGTCACCCTGATCGAACCATTTAAATTAATTTTTGCTTGTATTGACTCTCATCATTTATTACTATATTTAATATTTGACATGTAGTGCATAAATACCATTTGATTTGCATATAACTTATGGAAACCTAATTACAAACAAAATGAAACAAAAAAAAAAAAAACAATTCAAACTTGTCCAATTGCATATAAAAAGAGTTTTGCTCGAATTTGTCAAATAATTTTTAATTGTAGTATAATTATATTGTATAATTAGTCCAATATGATTAAATTTCAATCCAATTTCATCACATCATGACCAGTTTTAACACCAATTCACCAAGTAATCTAACAATTATTATTAACATGCTTAAATGATCTTTTGACAGTTGTCCCATAAGCCAAATTGATACGGACAACCAATAATATTTGACTCTTCAGCAGTTATCTCTTGTTTTTTTTGAACTCTCACTTTAACAACTATCAATCATTAAATGCAACTCCTACAAACACAGTCAAAAAGTCTACACCATACACAGTGAGATAACCTCTACACTAGACCTTAGTTAAGTTAGAGGGGGTCCAACAAAGTTAATTTACAACTCAAATGAACAAAAAAAAAAAAAAACAGAAGGACGATGGTCATCGGTTGGACCTCATTGTGCTAGTTCTCAGGCGCCTTGCCCCATTTCCCCTTTTTTTTTTTCTAGACTTTGGGTTCTATTCATATAGATTTTGTGTCTTTTGATGTGTTTGATTTCATCCCATTTATCTTCTTTTATTGTAAATAAGTGTTGAGTTTTTTCTTAATTTGAATCTCAATTTCATACTAGATCTTCATATGAATTGTGGCTTTGTTCCCATAGGATATGGTTCAAATTCAATGGACATCCTTAGTTTTTAATGCTCCTTTAATGACGTGTGGCAAGTCCAAATTTTACTAGGCCAAGTCCAATATAATTAAACTAAGGAAGCCCAATCAGATGGGTCAACCCATCAGAAGAGATCCAAAACACCCAACGTCCAAAATAGGAGAATAGACAGCTCTTGGGTGCCGCCCATGGGACCCCTTGGGCGTCGCCTAGGCAGCCCCTTGGGCGTCACCCATGGCAGACTTGGGCCCCGCCTAGGCAACCCCTTGGGTGTTGCTCACCTCATCCTCTTTGCTCCTCTCCACTTTGATACATCAATGCAAGGCCAACACAATTTTAGAGGATTATGACCAAACTCATTAAGTTTACCTTAAATTTCTATAAGCTCCATTATTATGGTCTCTCATTTTTGAGATAAGCTAAACAGCCAGTTATATTAATTGATGTTTGGCACATAAAATTGAAAATCCGACATGCTGAAAATTTTTAACTTCGCAACTCTGTAATAGAAAATTTTAAAAATTATAAGTAACTATAAATTTGTCGAAGAATTTCACATAAACAATACAATAAACAACAAATCTTGTTTGTGCTCATATTACAATTCATTACTCATGTAAGATCAATAAAGAATGGTTTGTAATATTTTTTATTTAAAATCCCTTTTCCAATCTTTCCGTTATAATTTGATGATAAGAAAAAAAAAAATTTAAGTGCGCATTTACCCAAAAGAAGCCACAACCAAAACACAAAGTCCTATGCATTACCATTACGAGTAATGCTACATATCCTAAATTTGTATCCCAAAAGTGCATCCCAAATCAATGGGGACCGTTGGATGAGTGGGTCCCAATGAAAAAAGTTGGTAGGACCCACTCATCCAACGATTTCCATTGATTTGTGATGCACTTTTGATATACAAATTTGAGATATGTAGCATTGCTCTTACCATTACATCCTCTATCAGCCATGACTATTGACCTTCTGGGGACTTTTCATCTTCTATGCCTTCGTTACTAAGTCACTGCCTTCACTACGCTAATAAAAAATAAAAAAAATATTGGTATGGTACTTTTAATTTTTATTATTTTAATAGATATTTTTAATCATTTTATAATAAAAAATTTATTACTTTTGTGATGATTTATGACTATTGTGAATATTTTTATTACATTTGTGGTACATATTTTTATCATTTTTGTGAATAATTTATCATATTTATAATAATGATAAAAATATTCATAAATATGATAAAAGAACCCATAAATATGATAAATAGAGGTATGATATCAAAAAAAAAAAAAAATCAGTACTGTAATCAACTCCCTAAATCACCATCGTTATGGTATTCTTGGTTAATACCTTGCACATAATTCAATATTTGTTAAAATAATTTATTTGTGAGTTTTTTTATGAAAAAAACTTGTTGAGGGCTTTGGCCATAGGTAGGGTTGTGAACATATCGGATTCTGGTTTATTCGAACCTGAATTTGAATTTGATTTCGAAAGTCGGAATTCGATAGTTCGATAGATTTTTTTGGTGATCTATATTCAAATCTGTTAACGATCTGAAATTCAATCCGAATAATTTTAGTAACCTCATAATTTAGCCAATGATACCTAAATCTTAAACTAAAATTTTTAAATAATCACTTAATTTTTTTAACATTTATATAAAATATATAAATAATTCAAATAAGATATATATATATATATATATTAATCCGTAAAATATAAGATATTAGATTCAAATTCAAATTCGGGTTTACATTTAGATTCAAATTATCGATAAAAAAATATTAATTTATATTCGACTAATCAGATTTAAATTCGGATAAGATTCAGAGAGGCTAGTCAGAGGGTAGTTTCTTATTGATTTTTTTTTAAATCTAACCTCTCTTTTCATTCTTTTTTTGAACTTTTTTCATTAGGTCAAGCTTATGGGCCACCACCGGTCAAAAATGCCATGGCATAACCTGTTGTGATATATACAATATTCTATTTTTTGGTTATTACCTATCAATTATTTATTTATTTTTTAAATAAAAGAATTAAGAATGCAGTTTGATCCATATTATTATTATTATTAAGACTCAAACAGGAAATATCCACATGCTCATCTGTGCCCCATGTCGACCTTGATCACAACCATAACTCAACCTTTCATCAGAGGCAAAGTCATCAAATCCAACGGCTTGGATTATATCTTATCCGCTTTGACCACTGGATTGCCATTTGCTATGGCCTCTCGCCCCATGGCCTTGAAATCAAACGTGCACCCATGCTGCTCGGTAACCGATGGGTCCCACAAAACGTTGTCCCATACCTGCACCTAAACCCGGCCAACCCACCCTTTCCCGGCACACCCAGCACTGGTTCGACTGCACAACCAACACTTCCGCCACCGACACCCGCCGTCCATTGGAAGTTTCCGGCGAGGACACTGCCGACGAATACGGCAGCTCCACCGGTGACACGGATGAGGCAGATAGAGATATCTCTACCGCAGACTTTGACTCTTCATGTTTCAGGTAGAGTTGTCGATAGCATTTGGAACATAATTTTTGGGTTGCAGAGGTTCCGAAGAATCCACAGTTATTTGCACATAAACAGTAACTCTCGGGATTTTCTTCAGCCATACAACCCTTCCCTGGGTGCTTAGATCTTTAAATATACCAAATCTTTAGGTATTGTATGTCTCTGAATGAACATAACAAAGCCCAACAAGGCTAACAGTAGGAGAGAGAATGAGGAGATTTATGGGAATCAAAGATCGGAGCTTGATGGTAATAAAATAAAGGGTTAATTGCACTAGATGTACCTAAAGTATAAAATTTGTCTTATTTTGGTCTACAATATTTTAATTATATTATTTTAGTCTCTAAAGTATTGAGTATGTTTCTATACGGTCTTTCAAACAGATAATACCTAGATTGCTAATAATTTTTTATCATAGATTTGTCATGTAATAAGTAAATATGGACAAAAAATAATTTTAATAACTCTTAAACAAAATTTGGGTAGCTCATGACAAAAAAATGTGTAATATAGTTAGCTTCTGACCAAAATTCAGAAAACTCACGGTCAAAATTTAGGTAGGTAGTTAACCAAAATTTAGGTAGGTAGTTAACCAAAAATTGAGTAAAAATTTGGTCAAGAAATATCCAAATTATTTTATTGTCCACATTTAAGTACCATGTGACAAGTTTATGATAAAAAATAATTAGCAATCTGGATACTATCTGCTTAAGGGATCATATACAAACATATTCAATACTTTAGGGACCAAAATGATACAATTGAAATATTGGGGATTAAAATGAGATAAACTTCATACATTAAGGACTTCCATTACAATTAACCCTAAAATAAATAACAGAGATTTCTGCTAATAACAAATATCAAAAACAATGAGGTGGCGATATCATAACCAATAGCTCTTCAAGTTGGTTCACACACCCCCCATATTAACAAGGAAAGGATTATGAGTAATTTTACACTGACTAAATTTTGGGACTAAATTTGGAGTTCAAATGACATGGCAGCTGAGTTGGACTTTTTTATTTGGTGTCGTATCATTTGGGTCTCAATAAAAACTTCAAATAACATGCTGCCAAGTCATTTGGGTTCCAAATTTAATTCCAAAATTTGGTCAGCATAGCATTACTGAATGATTATTGTTGAGTTTGAGTTGCTTGTTGCTTAGCTGCATTTACCTTGGATGATTTATTTATCCTAATTACATTGTTACACTTATTAAATAATAATTTATGAAATTATAAGTAATTAATCTCCATAGTTAAATTCAACTATTTCGACATAAATGTTGATTTAATTTATTGATTTAATCAATTATTATTATTGATTAACTCTGAATCTCAATATTATTGGCACGTACCCGATATCTATTTAATGATTGTAAATGATCAAAAGTACAAATAATATTTTTTAATAGTCATATTCTGTAATAATTAAAAGATTATGATGTGACGAATGTGTTAGATGGCTTGAGCGGAATGGAAATGTTGAACACTTGTTACACACCTCACTCATTCATGGGACTTGTTCGGTTTGACCTCTTGTTAAAGTGGATCGTGCCAGCTACCGAATAGATTTGACCCACTGACACTTTACGTAAGACCTCATTTGCTGACGAATAAATATTAGGTGTAACGGTGGCAACGCGCAGTTATTATCGTGTGATACCAATAAACTTACACTATAATAAGTTTTTTTTTTTTTTTTATTTCTTGATCAAAAAACTTACACTTCAAAAAAAAAAATTATTATGATGTTAATATAATATCAATATTATCACGTAATAGCATTAGTTAATAATTTATAATATAAAATAAGATAATTTTTAATAAATATTTAACAGTTTTAAATAGACTCATTCAACGACCACTAACATTCCTCTCAAAATCATTTATATTAAATTCTCTCCTCCCCAATTTTTTCATAATTTATATTTTATAATATAAATTATGACATATTTCAAGAAGTTCATCTGATGATCTTAAATAGACTTATCTAACTACCACTAATATTCCTCCCAAAATTATATACATAAAAGTACGAGTTATTTTTAATATATAGATAAATAAATAAATAGATCATACGCAAGTCAATAATTATTTATTCATATAAACATATAACTATTGCTCACTATTTTTTTATTTAACTCAATAATTATCTAAACATAATTCACTTTATTCATTTAAAGTTTTATTATTAAATAATAATACCATATTATAACCAAATTATCCACTTATAAATTTATTATAAGATAACGTACAATGATAATATGGTATTCCCGTCGTGCCCAATATTTTCTTCTCGACTAAGTCGTTGGCGCCCATTCTCTCTGTTTCTCTCTCTCTCCCCCCACACACCCAGAAAAAGTGGCGCCATTAGACCCCATTATTGTATAGTTTATTCACCATCTTCGTAAGTTATATCACCTTTGACTTTTTTAGTATGTTGTTGCTACTGAATATTCTCAACTTGTTCTTTCAAGAACCAAAGAAGGTTAGCTAAATAGCAACCGAATATCAATGACACTGACTCAATAGAAACCAGACCAACACACAGGGTCTGTATTTAAATAACAGATTTGGCAGCAACAGCTAAGCTTTTCAATTGGGTTTTGATTGAATTTTCATTTAGTGTTATAGTTTAGAAGTTTGATTGCATTGTGTTTGGTTAATGAACCATGAACAGCGTCTGGTGGAGAAACAATGAAGCCATGGTGCGGACTTTGTACTTACTGTTTCTGGGTCAGGTGGTTTCTTTTATATTGGCACTTATGAGCTTCTCCTCATCTCTAGTTGCCAGTCTTGGTAATCTTTCATGTCCTTTTTGCATAATTTCATTTTTCATTGTTTTGTTCCTAATTGTTATTGTTCTTGTCTTTATTTGTTGGTCCCTGTAGTTAATTTTATTGGGTATTTTTGCTTGTTTTGTTGGGTTCTTGAATTATTTTTGCCTTGTTAAGAATTTCCCTGAACTTGTGGCTTTTGGGTATGTGTAGGGGTAGATACTCCTCTTACCCTGTCATTTTCCACTTACTTGGCTTTAACTTTGGTGTATGGAAGCATCTTGCTATACCGTCGTCAGAAATTACTGGTAAAATGTCACCTTGAAGTGTTTTGTATTTTTATTTTGTTTTATGCCCTGGTGTATTGCTGGAGTTACATTTGAAATTGAAGTCTTAACTTTTATAGGTTCAAGGTAATTTAATTTGCTCTTTGAGGTTTACTAATGAACACTATTCAATATCTTCCGTGGAGTTCGCAGGTCCCTTGGTATTGGTATCTTCTTCTTGGCTTTGTTGATGTCCAAGGCAATTTTCTTGGTAAGTAATGGTGGTTGCTCTCTCTCTTTCACACACACACACACACACATACACTCCGTCAAACACACTAAACATGCATCCTTATTGATGGCTTCTTTGCACATTGATCTACTTGTTTTAGGGGACAACAATTTCAACTTAGTGACTAGTTTGCAGTCGGAGTCATTTGATTCTTGCAATGAACCTTAGGTATATGTTCAGAAATGTTGTTAAAGTAAAAAAGAAAAAGAGATTATTAGAACCAAACAACGATAAAAATCTTCAATAAACTCCCCTGTCCTTATGATCACCGGGAAAATCACATTTTTTGGGGAAAAATGAAACCTTTTTGTTTCAACATAGATATGTTTTTAAAATTGACAAATGTAGCATTAAGCCAAACTTTGACAAGAAATGCTATTATAATGGGGTTGATTTCATCAAATATCAGGCGTAAGATTCTGTAGTTTTGATAGACTTGTGGTGGAACTTGGAAGTCTGGATTACTTTGCTAATGGATGTGAAAATGTTGTGCTCACTAGTGGAATCAGCATTGGTCTGCTGTCATTTTGAACAAACATAAACTCATGAGGAAACACCTCAATTTTAGTTTCGTTATTTTAGGAGTATCTTTATAGGTTTTACTGTAACTAGGTGGTTTATACTCTTTATTTGGAAAATTTAACTTCTGAATAGTTTTCTGCAGTTAATAAAGCATTCCAGTACTCTTCAATTACTAGCGTAACTATACTGGATTGCTGGACAATTGCATGGGCCATACTTCTCACATGGCTGTTCTTGGGCACGCGATATTCGCTGTGGCAGTTCTTTGGTGCAGCAGTCTGCGTCGTAGGCCTTGTTTTAGTGCTTCTCTCTGATGCTGGGGTGGGTGGTGGAGGTGACATCTTCTCTTCCACCTCGAAAACTGATTATCTTCATGTATTGGGCATTGTTTTGAAAGTATTATAATTCAGCCTGTTTGTTGAACATAACCACTCGGGAATTTGGGTGGTCTTGTGGTTCCTTATCCTATTCATCAATGGTGGTTTTCATTTAGTTAAGTGTAGTCTGCTGCTTTTTTCATCAAGAGAACCATAAGAAAAGGAAATGCCCTATGATAGTGTCGAGCTTTACTACCAAAATTATTTCATTTTTAACATAACACATCACAGGTGAAGTAACATAAATTCTTATACTCTTTCTCACAGCTTAAACTTTTAAATGAGTTGTTTTAACATAGTATACGAGCTAGGCTTTGGCAGTTTTGGCAAGTCCATTTCTTTCAATTTCATTTATTTGGTGTTTGTGCTGTTCATGCACATTGTAATATTTCTGGTTATTTTGTCTACCACTCCACATGCGAGTAGAGATCGCACATGAGGGGCGTGATTCATATAGTCACTTGTGTTATACTCTCTCTAACAGTTTGAACTTTTAGATAAATTATCGGTTTGAAATCACAGTTATTTTCCTTTCAGCTGGTTCAAAACCTCTTTTGGGTGATACACTTGTCATTGCGGGGACACTTTTCTTTGCAATGAGCAATGTTGGTGAGGTTGGTGAAAGTTTTAGTTGATTTTGCTCTCTCTGTCTCTGTCTCTCTGCAGTTCTCTTGTAGGTGATGGATGCATCAACAGTTGTCATTTTGAAGCTGAATTTTTTCAGCATTTGCATATTTTATGCCTGGTTATTAAACATTGAGAAATTACGTGATGCCACAGAATTAAGATGAAGGAAGAATTTACTAAGGTTGTTTCACTGGTTGTTCTTTATCCTTTTTTGATACAGGAATTCTGTGTTAAGAAGAAAGACCGTGTTGAAGTTGTTTCGATGATTGGTCTTTTTGGAATGCTTGTGAGTGTGTGCGAGATGTATCCTTTTCACCGGACAGTATCTACACTTACAATGGATTTGCAATCACTCCTGGAAAACAGCCACTCCTTTGTTGTTGTTGTTTTGAATATTGATTGAAATATTTCCCTAACCACGTATTAGAGCTATAGTGGAGAGACAGACTCTGGAAACCGTAAAATGGTCCACACAAATTGTGAGTGAGTTAATCCTTGTATTTTTTTGTAATTACATTGTTATTTCAAGTCGGGAGAATTCTTTGCTTCCTTCTACTAATGGAATCACTTTCTCAAGTTTATGTATTATGAAATGAATGTTCTATCAATTTTGTGCTATGTTGTTCTATCCTCCGTTAAGACTCACCGAGTAGTTGGGTAGAAAAACATCTTTTGCTTCCTCTTGTGCTCTTCTTCAGTTTGTTTCACCTTCTTGCTTCTTATTTATGTGGGCAATAAACCTGAGATTGTTGTAGAAGTAGTCTAAAAGAATCAAGTGATCTAGTGAAATGATATCTGGCTTGATGCAGAAAATAGGAGATCCTAATTCTCCTTTGTGTGCAACTTCAATCGACAAAACCTTTGGTTAGAAAAGCACCGAGTTTTACGACCTATGACCATTGAGGTGATCCTATTATTGCTTCAAACATATGACAATGTCATTTAAAATGCAAATATGAAATTATGGAAGCTGGCAGACACACGAACGGCAGTAAGAAATTGAATTAAATGATGCTTGAACCCATATTATAGGTGGAAAAGTATTTGGAAGAAACAAATGCTACTTATGTAAGTTAAGGCAAAAGCTAGTCATTATTAATTGATTGTAACCTCGATTACTCCGGAAATGTTATGTAGGAAGAAGATCATGTCCTCGTATTGGTATTGTACATTATAGTCGATTGAGCAGTACAAGTTGTCCTAATTAGGGGTCCAAAACAGCATAAGAGGGGATAATGAAGCGAACATCTATTATGATTATGGCCCAACTTTCCGAATTACATCAATTTTACCAGTGTGATTCCTTTTTGCTAATGTGCAATACATTTATCTAAGTAAATACCTGCGTAAATGTTGGCTGAAGTTGCTAGTAAAGCAGACAGTGGAAGTGGTGAAATTGATGAAACTAAAAGGAGAGAATTTTGACTTTAAAGAAAACTGATCATAGTAGTCATGTATTTACCTGTATATCTCCTTGCATTTAGCGCTGTTGCTAAGCAGAAATATCTAAACGCTAGGCCACAGGACATGAGTACTAGTGGCAAGGTAGTGAACTTCCCCAGGGTGAATCTTACTGGCGTATTGCGTCACCTTTGACAATGGAAGTTAAAAGGCTCCCAACTAAGGAGAGGCAAGAAATTGCTGCATGTAGCATTGAAGCAGAGATATGTCTATGTTGGACTATATGACATAAAGTATTGATGGGTTATTATTGTAGCCTTGGCCTATTCTGCAACGAATCTTGAGTGGCATACTTTATATGCAGTTGTCTTTTCTAGCAGAGTGAGGTTTAATAGGTCTTTAGTCTCCAAAGGAAGAGCTTTAGTACATGTAGAATGATCTTTCAATTATTACTTAGGTAGGTATCTTTTTACAGAAGTGACCTCTGGCATTTTTCTTTTAGTCAAAGAGACTTTCACTCAGAAATTTTCCTGTTCACCTATCAAATCAATGTGTCAATATCTAAAATTTTGGCACTTGGCTTGAGTACCCAAAAGAAAAAGAAAATTTGTAACATCTATGTTTTTCACTACTTTCTATATCTTTTTCATCCACACCCCCCCCCCCCTTTCAAAAACACCTTTCCATTGGGACTTCATACATTTCTTAGTAATGCCTGCCTTGTTCTGTTTGGTAAATTGCTTTTTCTTCTTTTCAGGTAATAGCCTTCGCTGGCTATGCGCTTGCAAGCTTAATGTTCTACACTACCGTCCCTTTTGTTCTAGAGGTCGGTTTGTGTCTCAGCAACAGTTTTTAATGCAATTGACACTTTGGTTGTGTTAAAAGTTTTTTTGTTTCTTGGTTGATTTATGCTAGCACGCAAGTCTGCCAAAAAAAGAGTTTCTACTATGCTGCAAATGGTTTCCATGATTAAAAGATTAATGTGAAAGGAAGAGTATTAAGCTCTGTTTCTTGCAGCAATTTTTGGATTCTTGGCCAAAATCCGATACCATAAAAAATTTCGGCCCCTCTTCCCAAGAAAGGGAAAAAAAGAACAAAAATTCTGGTTTATTTGTTAATCTGCTCACATTTCGATTGACCTTGTTTTTTCAATAGACAGCAATGAGTTAACATCTAGAAAAGTTAATACTGTTAAGGGTAGGGATCTCTAGTATAACTATCTCTAACAGGAGGACATTTCGATACAGATGGGTGGAGCAACATTATTCAATCTATCTATGCTTACATCAGACATGTGGGCAGTTATCATTCGCATATTTTTCTACCGCCAGCAGGTAAATTTTTCTTACCAAAAAAAAAAAAACAGCGGGGAAACTTTCCACATTAACTTTTTTTACATACCTACAAGTATTTATTGAGCCATACTCCATCCGTTCTGAGTCCAATCCTAGATATTATAATTATGTAAATGGGGAAATTGATACATGCAATTTTTCAGAATTAATGAACCTGACAACATACAAATCTTCAAATTGCAGGTGGACTGGCTATACTATTTATCGTTTGCAATTGTTGTCATTGGGCTTATCATATATTCAAGAACGTACGTCCACTCTCAGCTTTTGGTTTTTTATTTTTTCTTTAACTGCTTTAGACTCCCAGTTGTGTCGCAAGTGTACACTTAAATTCTTATAACTTCCTTTTCCAAGTAGGGCAAACATAATTATGGAGATAAATTGATAGAATATTTTCTCATTGTTTGCCAATGCAAGCAAAGTAGAGAATACCCCAACTGCCCCCATGAATATTGATCCCCAAATACCCTGCTGATTAGTGATTTCAATTAGTGTTATGCTATTGCTAATAGATAGTATAACATGTCGATCAATTGGTTGGAATTCGTTCCAACACTTTCTGGGTTAGTATCACCTAGTGAGCCACTGCACAGTGCTGTTCCATTATTTTGGAGGCTGACTGCAAAAAACTTAACAATTGCTTTATTTGCACAAAGTAATTGCCTGCAAACTTAACCCACTTATCACACCAAGTTATGGATCGTCATCCTCTTGTATTTGGTTGTAGTCATTCTCAAATTACTTTTGTAATCAGTGAACCAGTCATTATGGGTTGGTGGACAGGCAGGAATGTAAGTTAAATAAAGAAGGAAAATGCTATTTGTACCTAATTTGAGGACCTAAAGTGACAACCTAATCATTTACAGATATTGGATTGAAAATGGGCTGTATCCCACCTTGAAACTCACAGATAATCATGATGGCAATGAATTAGGTTCCAAAATTATGTCCTGTAGCGTTAGTGTCAATTGAGAATCATACTTCATAAGACGGTTTTTCATTTCCAAGAAGTTAATCAAATGAGGGGCCACAGGAATTTCGTTAAAGCAAAGACATTAGGACATAGCCAAGCCCTCTCTGTGATTGAACTGACTGAATTGGTGACCAAATACAATATCCTAATGTCTTTGCTTTGGTCACCAATTCCTGTGGCCCCTCATCTGATTAACTTCTTGGAAACGAAAAACCGTCGAGCCAAATTGAGAATGCAACTTAATATGTAAATTCCTACATTGTTTTCTTACACATGTATGGAATGCAAGTCACTGTCATGTTATACTCGCGATAGAACATCTTAATTCTTATCCGAACTAATATGTAGTTGTTTGCAGTTCCATGTATATTATCTACAACTTATCCTGTTCATGGATTTCTGTGACAGTGAGAATCATCGTGCTCCTGTACCAACTCTAGAGGATGGAAACCTCAGTCCGAAGTACCAACTGCTCAATGAAGAAACTGAAAATTCTAGAAATGAGGCCATTGCTTCATGAAATGGGCAGCAATTTGCTGGTATATCAGAATGTGCCAAGAATGGGTGTTAATATGTTGCGCATTATTACTCTACTTTCTAACTTACATTTTGATAGCCAGGATTCAAAATCACATCCCACGGTTATTGATAGATAGCAGAATCTTTAGTGATGGATAGTCTTCTCTCTTATCTAGATTACTTATCTTCTTGTTTCTATGTACACACCCACTGGCCAAATACATTTTATAACTCTTTTATTTATATCAAATACAAAGGCTCTCTCCACTCACCGTAAGATAGAGTTTTCTCAAAAGTCTTTACATTTGTGTCTCTAGGGAGTTCTTCAATCTGCAAAAGAGTTGAATACCAATTGTTGGAGTACTCAAAACTGTTCTAACGCACCATACTAGCTCGGTTTTTGGATGTGACTCCACGTACAGAAAATTCGTCTGCAGGATGCAGAGGAGTTTCTTGGAAGAAGGCTGAGCTGTTGATGTTTCGATAATAAGTGCAGTTTTTTTGGAATTGTTCAGTCTGTGTTTGGTATCAGATATTGTGAAGGGTCTAATTGTTTCATCTTCATTTTGCTAGTTTGAGTATATTATGGAAAGTGTACAGTTACATAATCCTGTTCACATATCTGAATCTTTAACCCTGTGCGCGGTGATTTTCGCACAATAAATAAATGAAAACATATCTCTCCCGTGGTGAGCTCATGTTCTCCTCGAGTGTCGAAGATCCTATGGTGAGAAAATGATTGAGAAATGGGGCCTAACGAGTGGTGATGAATTGCTTCAGGGGCTGTTCGAGCGATTCCGGCCGCCAGAAGAGGTTCCTAGTACAGAGAAAAATGGGTTAAAAAGGGGCCGGAGTGTTTTCCGACGTATGCCCTCCAACGATCAAGTCTGTTTTTTGAGAGAGAGGAAGAAAAAAGAATTGTTTAGTGTTCTTGAGAAGTGAATTTGCATACTTTTGCTTTATATTTTTTGGGGCTATTTACACCTCCAAAGACTCATCATTACTGATGATCTAGACAGTAGGTAGTGCCCAGACATGGGCCAGTGCGCCTCCTATTTTGCACGGGGGAGGCCCCATTATTAATTGTTCGGGCTCTCGAGCATTTAATGCTATTTCCTTGGCATAGAGGCGTTAAATGTTCGGGCCTTAGAGCATTTAATGCTCCTTAGCCTCGGCTTCCCAAGTCATCATAGGCGTCCCATCATTGAGGATTCATTAAATGTTTGCCTGAGATTGACGTATGTTAATAGGGGTATTTTTGTCCATTTACCCTTGGTCCAGTATTTTATGCCACGTGTCTGACTCCCCCTGGTGGGGTGTCTTGTTCATTTTGACCTTATTGGCAAGACAAACAATGATTTTATTGACCAGTTCTAAGACTGATGAGCTACAACTGTCAGTGGCCCTTCTAGAAGAAGAGATGACGTGTCCACAACTAGTCTTTAGTCTAGTATTGTATAGAACGTGTTGGTCCATCAGGGGGTAACGGGTGTCCTCGGTGCTGAGGACACACGGCTTTTATTGGAGAAGAAGTGCCCTCGGTGCTAAGGACACGTGACCTTCATCGCAGAGGGTGTACCCTCGGCGTTGAGGACACGTGTTTAAATCCTACCTTTGCTCAGAAGTGTCCCATCAACTGCCCCCAGTCCCTTGATCTTCGTATGGCGGGGACACGTCGTTAGGAGGTGAAATGGCTCAACCGTCTCATTATTTGTTTCAGTCGTTTTCCTTTTTTTGGAAATTGTGCGCATTGAAGGCACCTGTCCTTGTGTCCCGTGCACAATGATGGGGACACGCCCTATATAAATAGAAGGTCTATCATCGTTTGTGCATTTTCACAACTTTTGGCCACCTCAGAGATCCATGCTTGAGAAATTATCGAAATCCCCTACTTTTTACTCACAGAACCTTTTCGCTAGAGAACCAACAGGAATCCTTTGCCGTTTTCCTCAAAGAATCCTCCATTTATGGTCACCACTTGAAGGAGAAGAGCATTCCCCAGCTTTCATCGGCCATTCGTTGTTTTTCTGGTGAGTGTTTTGTGTTACTCTTTCCTTCTTTTTTTCGCCTCCCAGACTCCGTTTTCTTAGCTTTTAGACCATAAAAACGGTCCCTTAGCCTTCCCTTTTCGTTGTTTCAAGTTTTGTAGCATCCTTTAGGATCCCCATTTTTTAGAGAAAACCCCTTTAAACCTTTTTCCCTTCCGTACAAGATGTCGAGGAGTAGACGTCCTATCGCCGAGGTCCAAGAGGCCAAGACCTCCAGGCCGAAGAAATACTCCGTCAAGGGCACCCAACAAATTGCCAATATTAGAGCCCTTCACGACATTCCTCATAGCGTCAGTATTGATAATTTTGATAAAACGATCCACCACCCCAATGTTGGCCCCGAGGGCACCATGCCTTTTTATACCAAGGCAATTATGAAGGGCGAGATTAGATTCCCCCTCCATCCACCACTCCTTCAGTTCTTGTCCCAATTTCGCCTTTTTCCTGGGCAGTGTTGCCTTAACACCTTCAGAATAATCATGGGGGCGATGGAACTTAACAGACGCCTCGGGGTCAACCTCAGCCTCGAGGATATTCTTTTCTATTATTCCCTGCTGAGGGTGATGCCCCAGCAAAATTTCTACCTCAAAGCCCGAGACACATCTATGTACTTTATCACCCACCTTCCTGATTCTGACAAGGGATACAAGGATGACTTGCTGATCTTCAGCGGTGTTTGGGAGATGAGGGTCGGCCCCAAGTACAACGGATTGAGTTGCCCCAAGGAGTGGCGAACGACAAGTACGTCGGTTTCTCCCTCTTCTCGGCTTCCTTAATATTCTTTGACTAATTTGAGTAAGTCCTAATTTCATGTCTTGTGCAGACATTTCCACTCGCAAAACTGCTCCTCCTCCTCAGAATTTGGTGAATTTTGACGACTTAGTTACCATCTAGGGGTACATCGGTAACGGTTTCGGCCAAGCAGCCCACATCTTCTTAAACTACATACCAAGGTACAAGAAGTTCTCTCAGACCCCTCAACCTTCGAGCAAAACTTGGAGGAGGACCCCTAGAAGGGGTCGTTGAGGGAGGTGAAGAAGAAGCGACAATAGTTAGGGATCCCTCTACTACAAACCACCCCGAGACCAGCACGGTCGGGAGGGAGAACTGGCCAGACTTCAACATCATTCAGAGCTTGGACGAGGAGGACGTATTTGAAGTGGCCATGTCTCGCAGACCTCGCCTTAACCTTAACTATTTAAACTAGAGGGTCACCTTAGCTGCCGGGAGGGGCAGGGGATCCTCTGGCAGTGTCCCCCTACCCCTTCAAGAATCAACACCAATGCCCTCCTCCCCTTCCTGTGTCGCCGAAGTCTTTAGGTTGGGGCCATGCCTGTGACCAGGACCGGCAAATTGAGGAAAGGAGGACCAAACAAAGACATGACGGACTGGGCCGAGGCAGGGCCTCCCTATCGCAACAACAATAGCAACATGACCAATAGCAACAACAGCAAACTCCTCCTCCTCTAGCACTAACGTCTGATGTCGAGGAGTGGCGCCCCCGGGCCCGAGATCGGGAAAACAGACCGGTTCAGGTCAATGACTCCCTAATCCACTCTCCTCACGTGGCCTATGCCGTGAGTGAGAAGCTCCAGTTTGGAGCCGATATGGCGGAGCATCGGGGGCGACCCACCAATCAACTATTTAGCTCAATCATCCACGGCTCCCTGGTGGTAAATTTGTGTAACAACTCTCCTTGTTTTTCTATCTTCTTTACATCGAAGTTACTTTTCTTATTTCCCCTTAACAAGTTCCTCAGCAAATATCGATTATTGCCAATCGCTATCACACGCAGAGGGCGAGGCTTTAGGAATCCGAGAGACTGAAAGCCGAAACTGAGAAGGCTCTTGCTACTACCAAGGAAGATGTGGTCAGAGACATTACACTATTTTCCCAAGTGGCCCAAATTGAGCAACTGTTGAAGAATAGTGAGGCGGCTAGGGTTAGCGCCAAAAATCTAAGTGCAGCCCTCGCCGACATCGACGCCTAGAGGAAGATTACTGAGGTAACACAACGGCTATCTTCAGCAGAGGCGAAGGCAAGGGAGTCGGAGCAGAATTGCTTGACCCTCACCCAAGAGCTTAACAAGGTCAGGGCTCAGATAGAAGCCAACCAGAGGTCACAGCAGCCGATGAATGCGTCGATGAAGTCTTAGTTGCCCTTGAAGATAATAAGAAGGAGTTCTTCAAGAAGGGATGGGACGAGGCACTCAAGGCTACGAATGTTCCATCCAAGTCTCCTCTATTCCTCATGCATGAGTACGCGACCTCGGAGGCCATACTCCAAGCCATGGCAGAGGTGGCAGTTGAAGAAGTTACAGAAGCTGGAAATGTTGTAGCAGATTCTGAGGTTGCAGCCTTGGTCCCGATCACTACTGCCCTAACCTAGGACCCTTTTGCTCCCGAGTCGGTCGTGGCTCCTACCTTTGCTCCTACTCTTGTTCCTACTCCTGCTCCTGCTTCTCAAGTCGACGTTCCTAGTGCTGACTCCCCCAGTATTGAAAAGCTGTTTGGGGATGCTGGAGGAGACACTAGTGGCGACGTTATCATCCCTTCTCCAATTGCCTAGGTTTAGGTTTTTTATTTCTCTTGTACTTTTTCTTTTTATATTTTGTTGCCTGGGGGACGCAAAGCCCTCCCTTTTTGAAATGAAAAAGTAATTCTCCTTAATTCATGCGTGTTCTTTTCTTTTCTTTACGTACTTATAATTTTTGAGGATGGGCGAACCTCGGGGCCAAAAAGAGAACTTTGAGTCTTCAGAACGTCTTATCCTTCGGATTGCAAATTCGAGGATGGGCAATAAGTATTGTTACTTGGTAGGTATCGGTGTTGAGGGCACTTGTCAATTATGGAGGACCCGAGGGCTTCTCTACACTGAAGGCGCTGATGGATTTTTTACACAATTCTTTTACTTCGGTTAGCTTCATCTTCCTTATTGGTCGATCCGAGGAGATGACGTTGACCGCTCATCGTCTCATTTTCTTGTTCAGACAATTTCACCCATGCACCTGTACAAGCAGTCACCCATGCCTTGACACAAAAGCCTTCATTCCATAATCTATCAATCAATGATGTAGCAGGATGAGCCAATGACACCGAGATTTTTGCATCCTTTGTTCCAACAAAACTAATCAATCTTGAAGTTTATTAGGAAGCATCAGAGACAACCACACCCTTATCAAATGCCAGCCATTTTCTTAAGATCTCCTTCTTTGCGGCTCCTCGAAATGAAGTCAATGTTTGCTTCGTAAGATGTTGCATGGCGAAGTATTCCCTTCTCAAGCAATATACCTGATGAGAGGGTCATTTTCCATTCAGAAGGCATAGAGTCCTCTAGGACTTTGTTCCCAGGGACGTACCCTTTCTGGGAGGCGAGCTCCTAGTTTTTATTTGGAGGTGAGTCTTTGAACTCACACTCTGGGGCCATACCCTTTTCAATACAACACACCTGGTATAAAAGGCAGCTTTCTATTCCTCAAAAATAGTACTTCTTTAAATTCATTACATTCGAAGGACGAATTATAACATATCTTTCCATGTCTTTCAATCGATATGATCCGGAGCCTCCCACTGACATGACTTTGTATGGGTCTTCCCAATTGGGTACCATCTTTCCATCTATTGGATCCTAGGTGTTTGCCACCATCCTCCCAAGCACCAGATCGCCTACCTGGAACTCTCGAGGTTTGGCCCTTCTGTTGCAAAGCCTGAACACTCCTTCTTGATACTTGGCTAAGTTCAAGGCAGCCACTTCTTTTCTCTCCTCCGTAAGGTCCATATCCAAGCTAAGTTATCGATCATTGCTCCCGGTGTCCAAGGCTTGTGTCCTTATGGTAGGGAGTCCTACCTCAAGTGGGATGACTCCCTCCACCCCGCGTAAGGCGTTTCTCATGTTAAGCTTCGGGGGGTTGTCATGTATACCCAAAGGACGTTCAAGAGCTCGTCCACCCACTTTTCCTTGGTTTTTTCTAATCTCTTCTTGATTCCATTGATGATAGTTTTGTTAAAGGAATCTGTTTGTCCGTTGGTTTGTGGATACGCAAGAGTGGAGTAGTAGTGTCGAATTTCAAGATGCTCACAAAAAGACTTGAAAGACCCGCTATTAAATTGGGTCAAGTTGTCTGATACAAGTGTGCGGGGGACTCCAAACCTCGTCACTATGTTCTTCCATATGAATTTTTTGGTGTCCACGTCCCTAATATGGGTCATTGGCTCTGCCTCAACCCACTTTGTAAAATAATTGGTCCCCACAATTAGGAACCTCTTGTCGCTAGGAACCCTTAGAAGGGGCCCAACTAGGTCGAGTCCTTATTGAGCAAACGACCAAGGACTAGTCAACGGATGCAAGTCTCCAACAGGTTGTCTAATGAATGGCATGAACTTTTGATATTGATCGCATCTCCAAACGTATACCTGCGCATTCCTTTGCATCCACGACCACCAGTACCCTTGGGACATGATATGACGGGCTATGGATCGTCCACCCGAGTGCCCCCCACATATGCCTTCATGTACCTCATAAAAGAGAGGTTCTACTTTATCTTCCTGGATGCAAAGTAGGTATTGCCCGGAGAACAATCTTCGGTACAGCTTCTGATCGAGGGAGACCCAGAACCTAGGGGTCTTCAACTTTATCTTCCTGGCTTCCTTGGGGCATTCAGAGGGTTCCCTTGAAAGGAGGAACCCGAGTAATGGATCGGTCCAACTAGAGGATTCTTCCCCTTCTTGGATGACTACCACCCCGGAAGCTTCGTCTATGCTAGAGTTGGGAAGGTACTCCACGATGATCCGTCGCGTCAAGGCAACGCCAAGGTTAGACATGCCAAGGCGTTGGCGTGGGCATTTTTATCTCAAGGAACCTACTTGACTTCAACTTTTTTGAATTTGTGGAGCAAAGCCATCACTTCACGATGGTAAGCTTTCATCCTGGAGTCCTCGGTTTCAAACTCTCCGTTGACTTGGTTGGCCACTAGCATGGAATCGCAATGGGTGTTCAGCTGTGTATCTCTTGCTGCATCAGTTAGCTTGAGCACAGACATAAGAGCTTCATACTCTGCTTCATTGTTAGATGCCTTAAAGCCCAGTCAGACGGCTTGTTCCGTGACCAATCATTCCAGGGAGATTAACATTACTCCGATTCTGGAACCCTTGCTATTAGAGGGCCCGTCTACACATAGGCTCCAAGGAAGCTTTTGACTGTCCACCGAGGGCCCCTCCTCAAGGAGGGGAGGCTCCTTGGGAAATTCTGCTCTAAAGTCTACCAGTACCTGTCCCTTGATGGTAGTACAAGATTTGAAGTGGACTTCGTGTTCTCTTATCTCCACCACCCACTTGGCTATTCTTCCTGAGAGGTTCGCCCTCCTTAGAATTGTTTTCAATGGTTTGTCTATCAGGACGACGATCTGGTGCGCCTGGAAGTAATGCCTTAACTTCCTTGCGATCGTGACCAGCGTCAACACTAACTTTTCCAGAGGCAAGTACCTCATTTCTGCACCCAGTAGAGCTTTGTTTACGTAATATATCCCCCTCTGCCAGGACATAAATGGTTGGGAGAATCCTAAGGTACTTTTTGATCCCCCTGAGTGCCTCCTCACATTCATGACTCCAAGCATTCTTCCTAGATCTCTTGATAGCCTTAAAAAAGGGCCTGCATTTATCCAATGACTAGGAAATGAAACGATTCAGTGTGGCTAACATTCCTGTCAATCTCTGGATTTCCCGGACTATCCAGGGGCTTGCACGTCCTATATGACCCGTATCTGTTCGGGGTTGGCCTCGACTCCACGTCGACTCACCAGGTATCCAAGGAACTTCCCAGAACCAACTCCAAAGACACACTTGGCCACATTCAGCTTTAACCTATACTCTCGGAGGATGGAGAAGTTGTCTTCTAGGTCCGTAAGGTGATCATCCTTCCTTTTACTCTTGACCAGCATATCATCTATGTATATTTCCATGGTGTTTCCTATCTATCGCTTGAACATTTGGTTCATGAGTCTCTAATATGTCGCCCATGCAATCTTTAGGCCAAAAAACATGACCTTGTAGCAATAAACCCCTCTTGGAGTGATGAGAACAGTTTTTTCCTGGTTAGATGGATGGAGGAGAATCTGATGGTAGCCAGCCTTGGCATCCTAGAAGGTCATGCGCTGGTACCCTGTTGTGGCATCTACCAGCTAGTCTACTTTCGGAAGGGGGAAGTCATCCTTGGGACATGCTTTGTTCAGGTAAGTGAAGTCTACGCAAATGTGCCACTTCCCACCCTTCTTCTTCGCACAAATTGTGTTTGATAGCCATTCTAGGAACTAAACCTCCCGGATAGTGTTGGCCTCCAGGCAGGGGTAGGGGTGTCAAACGTGTCGGGTTAAACGGTTACGTGTCGGGTTAAACGGGTGACGGGTGAAAAACACGTAAACCCGTACACGACACGTTTATTAAACGGGTAAAAAATTGAAACACGAACACGAATCGTTTAATAAACGGGTAACACGACACGACTCATTTAACACGTTTAATTTTAAACGAGTCGGGTTGGGTCGGGTTAACACGGTAAACCACTCGTTTAACCCATTTAACACGCTAAACCACCCATTTAACATGGTAAACCACCCGTTTAACCCATTTACCTGTTTACCATACGTTTGACCAATTTAACACGGTAAGCCACTCATTTAACCATTTACCTGTGTTTTTTAAAATGTTATATAATTTTATTAAACTAACACAAATAATACCACATCATATTATAAAGTACAAACTACAATCCAAAATATCCAAATTCCACCAACAACCATATTACAAATCATAAATACAATCTGAAATAACAATCATATTACAACCACAAATTCCATGATTCACAAAATCCCGCGAAAGATATCAAATCTCCACCTCCACGACAACGAACAAATTCAGCAATCAAATTCCCATGCCCTACACAAATTAAAATAAAATATTATATAACATTAATAATTAAATAGACTCATAACTAGATAAGTACCAAAAAGTTGGCATTACCTCTCTTTAGTCATGATCTATTATAGAATTAGAACATTGAACAGATATAGTTTTATTAGACTTCATATTTTGATTGAAAACATCATCATCTATTTCCCCTTCCAAATCATCACTAGAATCATCTACAACTAAGCAAAACAAAACATAAATGAATCAATGATCACATGAATTAGTATAATGAGAAAAATAATACTAGTGAAATGGAATCAAACTTACTGCTCTTCCCATAAATCCAATCTCTAGTACAAATCAAAGCTTCAACAGTTTCTGGTAAAAGTGAACTTCGATACTTATTCAAAACTCTACCACCGGTACTAAATGCAGATTCAGATGCAACTGTAGAAATAGGAATTGCTATCACATCACAAGCCAACCGAGACAATATAGGATGTCGAAACTGCTCTCCTTTCGAAAAAGTTAGAATATCCAAGTCCTTCTTTCGATCAAGCCTTTTTTCATTAAAATACAATTGCAACTCAGTCACTCGAGAAACAAGAGAATCTTCTTCTTCCCGTTTTTCAAAATCCTACATTTTGTACAAAATAATTACGAATATACAATAAACTGCCTTGATCACATTCAATTCAAACAAACTAAATTATATTTTACTTGAAAAAGGCTTTCGGAATCATGAAGACCATGAGTCTCGCTAACTTGTTTCTCACTATTTGAAGTACTTGGAACAACATGTAAGAAGTTGACAGAGTACAATTCAAAAAGCTCAAATAAAGTATCCTGAACACACTTGAACTCATAGGAATCACCACCATAAAGTTTTGAGTAAGCCCAATCTACAAACTGAATCTTGTACCTAGAATCTAAGATGATAGCAATTGAAAGAATCACACTATACTTTGACCAATACTTGTCAAACTTGGCATACATATGACTTCCCATTATCCTCATAAAATTATCATTATCTGTCAATGCCTCCTTCAAAGTATGTTGAATTAGGAACACTTGGGGAAAGTACAAATTAGCTGTGGGATATGTTGTACCGGAGAATAAATAAGTAACTTTATGAAATACCCTCAACAAATTAGAAATCTTCTCTACTTTGCTCCATTCTTCTTGAGAAGGACAATGTCTATAATTAGAATCACTCAACTGTAAATGAATAAATGCACGACGATAAAAAAGTGCACTATCAAGCATAATATAAGTTGAGTTCCATCTAGTAGGAACATCTCCTCGCAAACTTTTTTTACTCTCCAATGAAACTTGAGCAACACAATCCATGAACTTCTTTTTCCTTCCCGATGAACCTTTAACATATTTGATGCTTTCTCGAATTTTTATCACTGATTCATCAATTTCTTTAAGTCCATCTTGGACTATCAAATTAAGAATATGTGCACAACACCGAACATGGAAGAACTCATCATCCCTCAAGAGAGCATTTTTAAGGTTAAGTTGACTCTTCAACAACTCAACAAAACAATCATTACTAGAAGCATTATCCAAAGTCAAAGAAAATAATTTCCTTTCAATTCCCCAATCAATCAAAAATGTATAAATTTTCTCTGACAAGGCAATACCAGTATGGGGTGGGGGCATGAGACAAAAGTTTAAAATTCTTTTCTGCAACTTTCAATCTAGATCAACATAATGGGCTGTGAGAAAAACATATCCATCAGTCAATATAGAAGTCCACAAATCAGATGTCAAACAAATTCTTCCAGGAAGGGAACTCAACACAATTTTAAGTTTATCCTTCTTTCTCTTATACATTTTTAACACATCTGACTTTGCAGTATTCCTAGAAGGCATCTTGATATTCTCATAAGCATACTTGAACATTGCTCTAATACCCTCATATTGGACAAATCGAAATGATAAATCATGCTTAAGTATTGTCTCAACTGTTAACTCACGAAACTTTTCAGGATCAAATTTTGTAGATCGCATTAACATAGATCCTTGACCTTGACTTAGAAGTAATTGTCCAATATCCCTACTGTCTTTTTTCACACATTTTTCCATGTGAGTATGCATGTTACCAGTTCCATGACTAGAATCACATATATATTTGATACCACAAATATTACATGCAGCACGCTTCTTGCCGTCTGGATATTTTTCATTTAATTCTGTAAAATATTTTCATACTATTGAAGTCTTTTGTCGCTTACGATTAGATTTACCTTTTTCTGTAGTTGTACCAGTTGATGTCTGTGTTGTTGGAGCTGCAACTACATTAGATTCATGCCCGACCTGATCTTCTTCATCAGAAATTATTATATTATGTTCGGAAGAATCCATCTGTTTAAGACAAAAAAATATAGTTAAATAACATAAATTGATTAAGTGAAAAGTATTTGCAAAGAAAACAATTGAAAAATAATTGTAATTTGATCATTAATTTCCTAAAAACAGTCACATGCATCATTCCATTTAATCATGTTTTCAGTACTTTGGAATTCTAATCATATTACTTGCTAATTAATTCGTGGGAGAGATTCCTAAGTATGAGTTGACTGATTGTTTCTAAAACAATTTGAAATTTTAGATATGTGCAATATCCAAGTTGAAAGGTTCGCATTGAATTTAAGTTCAGATTGAGCTACTTATGATGAGTTAGTTACCTCTCAACACTTTTTTAACCAAATAATAAGATAAGGAATTGTACACTGTACATGCCTTCAAACAGCTACATAAGCCAATTTATCAAGAAGTGCCAGAGAAAAGGGAACCAAAGATCAAACTTTCATTTGAGAAAAATTTAAAAATTTATTTTCGTAACATTAATCGAAACACACCTAAACGAGTTATTGATTCGCCAGTGGTTAAATAAAATAACAGCACATGGTTTTTGAATATAATTAGTGAAGTCCAATCAAATGGTGCAGAATTATATTAGTTATTGACCAATAATTTGACGTAGTTGATGATGTTTGAAACTCTCTTCAAACGAGTTATTGATTTATTTGATTACCAAGTGATATAAGTGAATAGAGTTGTCCACGTCAAAACACCTAGTGAAGTCCATTCTAGAATATGGAATGGGATTCACTCTTGTAAAGGAGCAAAAAAACACAGAGATACTGGTGTTGATATCTTCAAACATATGACAAGTAAGAAACTGATGTTGATCTAACACAGATCTACTCGAACATTATAAAGATCTACTCGAACACAGATCTAAACAGATCTACTCGAACACAGATCTGCTCGAACGGTATTGCCACAGATTGACAGAGATTGCAAACGGATCTACGAGATTGCAAACAGATTCTAAAATCATTTTCTAGTAACTTCATTTTAAGAGGTGAAACAGATGGTTTCAAGACTCTCAATTAGAAATCTCCAACCAAACCACAGCCGCCTTACATACAAAAAGCAAGGATAAAAAAACCATGATTTCATTTCCAAATACCAAAAAAAGGAATAACGTATGTGATAAATTAGAAGAACTTGATTCTCCTGGGAACTTACATGGACTGAAAAGCCTTTCACAAGAAGAGTAGAACCCTATAATCAACTCAGATCTAACACAGATCTGCTCGAAGATTCACAGATCTAACTCAGATTGCAACTCGCAGCTCGTAACTTAGATCGCAACAACTGAACAACTCAGATCACAACAACTCATCAACTCAAATCGTAACTGGCAGCTTGCTGAGAGAGAGGGAGAGATAAAGAAAAAGAGGGAAAGAGAGAGGAGCAAAAGATGGAGGCCTGCTGGAAGCCTGGAATGAACTAGAGGCGCAGCAACAGCCGTTCAAGAATCTACAAAAATTAGATTAGGGTTAAGAAAAAATACCTTTATATATTTTCTATGTGACTTTTATTAAAAAAATGGTTATTTTTTTTAAAATTATTATTTTATTAATTTTATTTAAACGGGTTGTAAATGGGTTAGCATGTCTCACCCGAACACGACCCGTTTATTAAACGTGTTAAACGGGTTGACCCGTTTATCACCCGAACCCGTTAAGGTCTCATTCAAACCCGTTTAATCAACGGTTAATCGTGTCGTGTTGGATTTTGACAGGCCTAGGCAGAGGTGACTCAAGACAATTTGGGGTCTAAAACGATACTTCTAAATGAAGCATTCTATATTTAGTGTTAATATTTTTTATTTAAAATTAAATTTTCTTGCTTTTTGAGTTGCAAAAGTATTAATTAAGGTTTTATATTCAAGTTTTGCTATCATTTCTTTTTTAATTGATAGTATGGCTAATCCAATTAATCTTTCTTATGACATAGTCAATCTTAAGTAAAATTTTATCAATTTTAATTTTGAAAATCTTCTTTATGCAGAAACAACTGTTACATGAATTGTTAATAATATTCTGTAAGCAATGCATATATTTGGAAAAGAATCTAATTTTTTTTATTTAGTATCTCAGTTGGAGTATTTTCTTTCGTTTGTAAAATTTCTTTTAAAATATTTAGTTCTAAAAAAAAATTCTAAGCCATCAATATCAGAAAAAATTTCGTAATTTAAGAAATATTTGAGATTCAAACAATATTGTTTAAACTATCATTGGTCAATGATTTTAATTTTTCTAAGTTAAATAAAAAATTAAAAATATTTTCGTACTTTTGTAATTGTTCAAATCTAGTTTTTAGTGAAGAAATAGCTTGAACAATTTCATATGTAAAATAATCAATTCTAAAAGATTCTTTAATAGATTATATTACCTCATCATCAATATTTTTATCAAATTATTTTTTTCTACGAACTCTATGTTTTTTACGAAATATAGGTTCTATACTCATTTCATATTCAATCTCTTTAAATGAAATCATAGCATTTGTAAATTCATTTTTCTTATATTTTTCAAAAAAAGAAAAGAAAAGAGACCCTTTAATTGATCTATAGCAATATCAATATGCATGTTTTTTGATTGTAACTATTTACTAACTAAGTTTACGAGAAAAAAAAATATCATACCAAATAGTCATGCCCAATAAGAATTCAAAATTCTCAATCTCATATGTTGCTAAACAATTAGCTTCACTCCTTGTTTTAGGATCTTCACTAGTTTTTGCTAATTGCAATAATGCATCTCTTATTCTTGGAGCTTGAAATCTTATTGTTTTAATACTTTCAACACGACTTTCCCAACGTGTTTGTGATAATGACTTAAGAGTTAAACCTTGAATATTATCTTGTAAAATTTTTTATCATTTTGTAGAAGAGGAAAATAATGAATATATATATTGTACTGTTCCAAAAAAATGATATAGCTTTGGGACAAGAGTTAGCCATATCACAAAGTACTAGATTTAAATTATGACACCCACATAGTATGTAAAATGCTCTAGGATTTATATTAAGTAGCCTTTTTTGTATACCTTGATGTTTTCCTTTCATATTAGACACGTTGTCATATCCTTGTCCTCGTACTTCATTAATATCTAGTTCAATATTACTTATTACATCTATAAGTTTATCAAATAAACATTTTTCACTCATATAATCTACTTTAATAAACTCTAAAAAATATTCTTTTATTTTTATTGGACTTTTTGTAATATCTATGCATCGTAATATGAGAGACATTTGTTCTTGATGACTTGCATTGGGAGTATAATCAAGTATGATTGAATAATATTTTACTTCTTTAACTTTTTTAATAATATTGCTTCTTATTTCATTTCCTAACAAACTTATCAATTCATGTTGTATGTTATGTCCAAGATAATGGTTATGAATTCTATCTTGTTGAATACGACGAGCATGTTCTTTCATTATCGGATCAAATTACGCAATCATTTCAATTAAACTTAAATTTTTTTTATTAGTTTCTTGATATATCTTTTCATATTTTCCCCGAAAAACTAAATTATTTTTACCAAGATTTTTTACAACGACTATAATTCTTACTAATACATTTTGTCAATATTCTTTCTCTATATTAATTTGTTCTTGGATACTTTTATCAATTGTTTTTTTTAGTTGTAATCTTATTTCTAATTCAATTCAAGAATTCATATTAGTTATATGCTCATTAGTTATTTCATGATTTTTAAGCTTAACATCAATATTTCTCCAATCTTTTGTTAATTCATTAGCTAGTATACTTGTAGAATAATTCATATTGAATAACTTACAACAAAAAAAATATTTTATCCAAATCTTTTGAATATACTAGCCATCTTCTATCAACTGTTTTTCCTTTTATTAATTTGCGAATATAATGTGTAGTTGAAAAATGTCTAAAGTGTTCATCCCGAGGAAAATTTAAATTATTATATCTAATTGTATCATTTTCTACCAATAAAATTCTTAATTTCGTATCAATATTTTTCCATTGAGTTGGATCATAAATTTTTATTTGACTATAATCACTTGTTTCATTAAGATTTTGATTGTCTTTTATTTCATTATCTTTTATTTCACTATTTTCTTTTTCAATATTTCCTACTTCATTATCCTCTATTTTATTATCTTTTATTTTAATATTTTCTACTACAATATTTTTTATTTCATTATCATCTATTTCATTATCGTTTATTTTAATATTTTCTATTTCAATATTTTCTATTTTATTCTCTTCTATTTCATTATCTACTTGTTTATTTTCAAAAATTTTATCTAAATTTTTTTTTACATTATTTTTGTTACTAGTAACAAATTTATCAAAAGATCATTTTTGAGATTCTATTAGTTGATCTATTTTTTTTTCTTTTTTTAATTTTTTGTATCCACTTGGTTGTATTCTAGGTGCCAGATTATTAATATATTATAACTATATAACAACCAAACAAACACAATATATAGTATAGATAAAAATATATAACAAAAAAAATTAAAATTACGAAACAATATAACATGACTTGAATGATCTCAAATGTTGACTTTTTGATTCTAAATCATGTCCCTTATGTTGCAATAAAAACTCGAGTTGATGATGGAGGATAGAGTGGAGGCCGAGTCAGTCACCGTCGGTGAGTGACCTATGAGTTCTTCGTAGTAGCATTTGGTAAAAAAAAAAGTGATATGTGAGTTCACTGAGTTGAGACTTGAGAACACTGTGAGAGAGAGAGGGGGAAGAAGATTTTTTCTTTTGTTTTAAACTTTCAGTTAAATGAGAGAGAGAGAGAGAAAAATAAAAAGAATTGTGTTTGTGTTGTTGGTCTGGTTGGTTTACCGAGAGAGAGAGAGAGAAAGAGTTAAAAGGAAGATATGATTTGACCTTTTTATTTTTTTGGTGGCTTTGATATGACCTTTCAGTTCTTTTTTTTTTATATTGTTAATTTTTTTAGATATTTAATGTTTGGATTGATTTATAGGCCTAAAATAGTTGATTGGGCTTATATTTTTATAAGACTTTTTTTTACATGAGTTATTTACAGTGTTTAAAAATTTGAAGTCTTCCTTTGACATGGGGCCTAAAGCCCAAACTTTTTTACACCTACTGTTGGGCGGGCCCTGCCTCCAAGAGCCTCTCCACCTCTTCATTCACTATTTGGGCATGATGTGGCGCTATGCGCCATGGTTTTTGTTTTACCGGCTTGTAGGCAGGGTCAACGTGAGGCTTATGGGCTATAACGTCGGAGCTTATTCCCTTCATTTCTGTGGCCTCCCATGCAAATATATCTACATCCCTTCTTAAAAAATTGGCCATCTCTTCCTGCTTGCCTGGGAGCATGGTGGAGCTGACTAGGAAATAATTTTCTTCATCTCCTTCCGCTAGAAGTACCTTCCAGAGACCCGTCACTGAGCAATCTGTGGGATCAATTCGTAGCTCATCGACTCCGATCTGCCCGGTCTATAATCACTATTTATTCAGGACCTCATTCGGGGCTCGCTCTTTTTCCTTTGAGGTGACCCCAGCCTTTATTGTTGAATAGAAACATTTTTTGGCGGACGCCTGATCATGGAGGATCTCCTTTACTCCCTCAGGGGTGAGAAACTTCAATTTCTAATGATAGGTGGAGTGCACCGCCCCTAGTGTATGCAATCAGGCCCATCCCATGATAACATTGTAAGGTCAGTCATCACCACAAACTCTATGCTAGTCGTGGTGACTGGCAACGTGATCTTGCCCAAGAGCAAGGCATACGATCCATTGAATCCAATGAGGGGGCGTAGTGACTTTGGTAAGATCCTGAGAACCAAGCCCCATACGTTTCAAAACTTTGAAGTACATTGCCTCAGAAGAACTCCCAAAGTCCACCAAGATCCTTTTGGCATCAAAGTTGTCGATCTTTAAGGTCAGGATCAAGACATCCTTGTGGGGGAGGACCATGCCTGTCAGGTCGGAACTGGAAAAAGTGATGTTTCCTTCGTTAGTCTAGTGCCTCTTTCCTGACCGGCCCTCATCTTTCTCGGCCACCTTTCTTGTGAACGCTACTCTCTTAAAATCAAACCTGAGAGTTTTAGACGTTGGCTGCTCCAGCGGGCAGACATGGATAACGTCAATCACATTACCTCAAACAGTGTTTTGGTCGTTGGCGCCATAGGTCTCCATTAGCGTTGCTTCCTCGATATATTCCTTCAAGTGCCCCTCTTGCACCAGCTTCTCCAAAAAAAACTTATAGACCCTACAATCTTCGGTGAGGTGTCCAAAGTCTTGGTGGTACGAATATTTCACCTTTTGGTTTCAGGTGGACGGATCACTCTGCATTTTGGGTGGCCATTTAAAGAAAGACTCCCTCTTGATTTTGTGAAGCAATTTGTAAATGGGCTCCTTGAACACAGTGTGAACTCCGTTGAAGGAACTTCCTGACGAAGACATCAACCTCATTTGGGAAGAGGCTCATTCCTTCTCCTTTTCTCTCTTCTTCGAGGTGAGAATCTTCCCATTGCCCCCCACCATTTCATCCTCTATCTGGGAATATTTATTGATTTGGACCATCAATTATCCCATATCCACCGCTGTCTTCTTAGTTAGGGACCGATATAGATCGATGTCTCGTGAGAGGCCAAGTTTGAAGGATGCGACTGCCATGACCTCAGAACATCCCTACACCTCATCTACCTCCTCCCAGCAGCGTGTGGCGTAATAGCAAAAAGTTTCTTCTTCCTTACGCTTTAGGTTTAGTAGTGATCCAACGTCCTTGGCCTCCTATTCCCTGTGATGAATCGGGCAGAGAAATGCCTAGTTAACTCATTTCAAGACCCTATGCTATTGGGTGGAAGGGTTTCCAACCATTTCATGGCAGAGTGTCTCAGGCTCATCGAGAACACTTAGCATAATAGGCGGTGGTCTGAGTGGTACAAAGACATCATTTTGCTTGTATTGTCTGAGATAGGCTTCCGGGTCTGAACGCCCGTTATGCACTTTAAACCTTGGTACTGCAAACTTCTTTGATACCTCCATCTCGACAATACTCCTTGTGAAGGGCGACTGGATGGCCTCGTCATCCGTGTTGTTTCCTTGCATGGCCTTATTCCTCCTCATGGAATCCAGCTGCACCCTGAGATCCCCCCTCTGCTTGGAGGGCATTTTTCTTCCTTCTCCGTGTCGACCGATATGGTGTCTTGTCCCTAGTTATCAGATGGAGAGAGTTGATCCCTCATTGGAGTCCTTCACGCTCCCTTGCCCAGACAAACCCCAACGGAGGTCGTTTCAAGCCAATGGCCTAGCTCTCTTAGCTAGAACGTCCGGGAGCTACCCATTGTCCCTCAGGTGTTTTGGAGCCTTGGAACTTCTCGTTTTGCTACTCAGGTAGTTTCTCAGGTCCTCTGGCCCCAACTTACTGAAGGTGGGTTCCTAGGACCGTAGTAAATCCCGAAATCCTCCGTCGGAGGAAATGAATTCATCGAGCTAGTTGAGGACATTCATGTTATCCTCCTCTAACTGTCGTAATCGATCTCTGAATTTTTCCTTGATCATGTCAGCCAGTTGACAGGCCAAAGGGGTCGATTCTCCAAATATTCCTTTCTTGAGGACCTTTCCCTTTTTGACGAGTATTCACCATGATCACTGTTCTTCGGAAAAGTTTAGTTGTTTCCCATAGACGGCGCCAGATTGTGCGCGATGATTTTTGCACAATAAAGAAATGGGAAAACATCTCTCCTGTGGTGAACCCGTGTTCGCCTTAAGTGTCGAAGATCCTATGGCAAGGAAAGGATTAAGAGGGTCAAAGGAGGCCTAATGAGTGGCGATGAATTGCTTCAGGGGCTGTCTGATCGATTCCAACGGCCAAAAGAGGTTCCTAGTATAGAGAAAAATGGGTTAAAAGGGGACCGGAGTGTTTTTCGGCGTATCTCCTCTGACGATCAAGTCAGTTCTTTGAGAAAAGGAAGAAGAAAGCATTGTTTAGTGTTCTAGAAGAGTGAATTTGCGTACCTTTGCTTTACATTTTTGGGGGCTATTTATAGCCCCAAAGACTCATCATTATTGATGATCTAGATAGTAGGTAGTGCCTAGACATAGGGTATCGCGCCTTCTATTTTGCATTGAGGAGCCCCCATTATTAATTGCTTGGGCTCCCGAGCATTTAATGTTCTTTCCTCGGCATAGAGGCATTAAATGAATGGGCCTCAGAGCATTTAATGCTCCTTAGCCTTGGCTTCTCATGTCATCACAGGCGTCCTATTACTGATGATTCATTAAATGCTTGCCTAAGATTGCCGTATGTCAGCAGGGGTATTTTTGTCCCTTTACCCCTAGTCCAGTACTTTATGCTACGTATTTGACTCTCCTTGGTGGTGTGTCTTGTTCATTCTGTCATTCTGACCTTATTGGAAAGACAAACTAATAATTTCATTGACCAGTTCTGAGATTGATGAACTACAACTGTCAGTGGCCTTTTCAGGAGAAGAGACGACGTGTCCATAACTAGTCTTTAGTCTAGTACTGAATAGAACGCGTGGGTCCATCAGGGAGTAAGGGGTGTTCTCGGTGCCGAGGACACACGACTTTTATCGGAGAAGAAGAACCCTCGGTGCCAATGACACGTGACCTTCATCGCAGAGGGCATACTTTCAACGCCGAGAACACATGTTTGAATCCTACCTTTACTCAAAAGTGTCACATCCAACCCTATGAATGATGGCATGTTTTTGTATTACTTGCCTCTTCACTTTCCCACTAATGGTTGTAGGAATTCTATGGTTTGTTGGAAATAATAACAACTGCTTTGGTCCCAAAAGCTAAGCGAATGAGCTCAGGCCGAATCTTATTCAATTAAAGTGTTACAATCTTGAGTATTATACATGTTTAAACTCGAGTATACAATTTGTGCTAAAATTTATGTTAAATTCTCGAGATAGTTGAGTTCATTTCTCAATAAAAAAACGTGTTTGTAAAATAAGTTGTCAAAGTTTTCTATTGAAAGTGCACCCTATAATAATTTTTCTATATTGATTTAGACTATGCATTCATGAAAGTTATGATATAAATTATAAAAATTTTGAAAATTGATCCAAAATTTTTTCATCAAAGTCTACGTAATTGATGATTTTTATGTTTTTTTTTATAAACAAACACAAACGAGAAACATTCAATTTTTTTTGCTCAAATATCATTATAGAAAGTTATAAAGTATAATAAAACTCAAAACTTAGAGAACTTATTAAGCGATTCGATTCAAATCCCCTTTTGTGTGTTTTTCCCTTTTTTTAAACAACTTTTTTGTAGGTTCATAAAAAAATTGTTATCTCAAAAATATTAACAACAAAGTAAGAGTAATTTGTGGGGTTTTTTTTTAATTCTCTATATTATATTTGTTTTTCTAATTTTATTCAATATTATATCGCCTACTATTAATATAAGTGGGACTTACATGAAATTTGGTGAGTAATTTATATGAGATTGAGTGAAAATATAAGAAATTCTCTCTATTATATTTGATTCGGTTGTTAAACTAGAGGGAGATGATGAGGAAGAAGTCGATGATGTGTTTTACAACCTTTGTCTTTCACTTCAAGACCGTCCTGACCATTCTTTCTTAGACATTGAGTCAATCAAAGCACCTAGTCGTAGTTAGTAGAGTTAGGACTTGACTTCGGAGTAGGAGTGTTCACTCTACGCTACGGGTAAAAAATATGGTATTTTATTTTCTTATCCGATACTTTGTAGAAGAATTTTTTCTTGATCTATCCTACCCGATTAGATGTGATATTCCTACCAGACTTCCTACCCGATTAATTGGGTAGGAAGTCGGGTAGGAATTTGGCTAAACACTTTTATAGTTATTAATTTTTAGATTATTTTAATAATTCAATTAAATAACATACATCAATTTAACAACACAATAAATTAATAACACTAAAATCTAAAACAATTACAATAAAACAAAAGAAAGCGTGAACATCAATCCATCATAATTGTTATATAAATAGAATAATAATTATTTTAACTTTAAACCATATGAAACACATCAAAATCATAACTACTCCAATAAATCACCACTTCGTCACAAATCATGTAACCTACATAAAAAATAAGTTCATATTTTAGCAACTCAAACATCCACAATAATAACAATATTATAATATAAATTAGACCACACAAATGCTCTTATAATTACTAAAAAAAATATAAAAAATATTAAATATATTTTTGCGGGTAGGGTAGGAATGCAGAAATTGATGAATATTCCGCATTCCTATCCGATTTAATCAGAAGACTATAAACTCTTCTGTATTCTTACCCGATTTTTACGGTTAACGGTTCAGTAGGGTAGAATAGGATCGGATAGGATAAAAAATTACGACCAATCAAAAATTTGAACACCCTACTTCGGAGCATTTTTTTTAATTTTTAATTACATTCAGAGTCATGTAAACGGCCCCATTAATTCGATTTTTTTCGATCGAATATATTTATTAACGAGTTAAACGAATATTCCTTTTGTAAACGAATTATGCTCGATTAAATTTTTTTTACTTATTTACTAAAATGAGTGATGTATATCCAATTTAGTTTCGCGTGGGGCCCGGGGGGGTCGCTGGGGGTAGTGGGGCCGAGCAACCGCCGCTCTCACTAAATATATGTGCAGTTGTGAACATATCTCACCCACACCCCCACTTCTCAAAAATTCAATGGAACAACCACCAGCAACCACAACATCTACACCATCTACAGAGCAGCAACCTCCACCACTGCCACCGCAAACACCACCATCACCGCCCTCAACTTCATCATCTCTTCCACCTTCCTCTTCCGCACTACCTTCAACTTCTTCCCCTAACCCTAACCCTAGACCACCCACCTCTCAACCCACCCCACAACCCCACCAACAACAAGCAAGACCACCCTTCAACAGACCATGGCAACAACCTTCAAATTTTCCTCACTTCTCGACCTCTTCGCCTTCACTTCCGCCTGTGCCGCCCTTTTCCTCTTCTACTTCGTCTGCCATATCGGCGGCACCTCCACAAAGGGGTGGAATGGCCATTGGGGTTCCTGCGCACCACCCGAACCCTCCTCCGCCACCGCCCGCCTCTTTTTCCTCTCTGACGCCGCCTTCTTTTGGTCAGCAATATAGCGGATTGGGTCGCAATGTGGTAAATTTGCCTGATTCTGTGGCCAGTTCGAGCACATCCCAGGTGGCGTTTTGGTTTCTTGGCCCTATATGCGTTTGCTTGTATATTTCGATGTATAGTTTATTTTGGTGATGAGATCATTTGGGTATTTGTGAAAGGAGTTGGGTTTACTTTAGTGTTGGATTGCAATTGTTCCTACTGATGTGTTATTTAATGCACTGAGATGCATTAGATTGCTTGTGTATATGTAGTATATACTGTTTGGATGATGGAAGTCATTTTGGATACGTGTGGATTGAATTGGTTCTTTTTTGATTGGTTATGTAGCTGTAAATGTTTATATTAACATTCACACACAGAAATTTTGTTAGTATATAGACATAATTTGGGTTGTCTAGATTTTGTTTTTCTATTTGTTCCTTTGTTGTTTTACTCTTTTTTTTTTGACATATGTAGGTAAGACAACCTATACAAGGAATGGGAATGATGGGATCACTTGGTTCAAGTTCACCAATGCGGCCAGGTGTGGTTCCTGCACACCATCAACTGAGACCTGGCCAGTCAGTTCTTAGACCACAGACAAGCCCAAATAACCCGACACCTGCTTCACAAGTCAGTACTTGGTGTTGATCTCTCGCATACACAGTTTGCATGGTTATATAATTATACGGTGGCAGGTGCATAGAGTAGGCCAAGTTTCTATTGGTAACGAGAGTCTGAATTGATCACTCAGGAAATCTCTGGCACCTCAATGTTTTTCTTTATATTGTAGATTTGGAAAGAGGATTCAGAAAACGGAGCAATTTTGTGCTTAGTTTAGTACTTTTGAACTCTTCACCAATGTTCTAAGGAGATTCTACGAAAGCAAACTCCCTCAAGAATACTTTGTTCAAGAATTGCAATCATACATGGTCTCTTGGGTTAACCCAGTTTGTAACTAATGTATAGTTCATTGTCTCAAGCTGATTTTAATATTAGGTATTTATACAGATAAGATATTCGGAAGCGTCTAGAAAAAATTGCTTAGAGAAAGATTAGACGGGGATGCCACAGGAAGTGATTTGCATAATGGTTCCAGTTTGTAGTCTTTTTTTTTCTTGAAGATTTTAAGTGAATTAGTAAACTTCTTTTCAGTCATCTTTTTAAGCCAGAAGTCAAGCTTTTCTGGCAGAAAATCCGGACTCTTCTAACTAAAAGCTTTGGTTCAAATACTAGTTCCTTGTTTGTTATCAAACGTGCTTTGTGTACCAACCACATTTTTAGCTCTTCGGGAGTTTTCAATCACAGCTGGTCTAGCCCGGTTAAGAACGACAGAAAGCTGTCAAAACAAATATCCCAGAAGTTTTGTTAAGAAAAGATATGACTGATGTTTATATGCATTCTTACTCATGTATCAGTAAATCCTGTCAGCGAAAAAAATAATACAGAAATCATAGCATGCCAAGAAATCCTGAGCTGCAGCAGCATTTTGAGCTTTGAGGCTTGTTTGATGAAGAAACTGCAAAGTCCTTCTAAACCACTTTTTTGTGTTTACAAATTTTGATAAGAATTGTTTTTTGAGGTTGCAATGCATAAGTTATCTTCTCCACTGTTGTAAATAGGTTTTGTTTTTTCGTATGAGAGGATTATTGGATTTAAAAAGGTCTACCCTCAGGTGAGGCAAGGATATGTAAATTATTTGAGGTGATTATACTGTCGTATTGTCAAGATGCATGAAACAGGTAGTCCGTATGAAGTATGAACACTGCCACAGTTATATTTAGAGTAGAGTAGATATGATAGATTTCGTCAGTGGCGTAATATTGTAATCATGTTAGTTTCTCTGAAGGCATTCCCAACATTTTGCAGAATTTGCGAAGGGGCAAACATGTTAAGTTGGAGCTGTATGTATTTTGATTTTATTATTTCATCCTGTTTTGGTAACTCTTGTCTTGGGAGTTATTGGTCACTCAGCTGTGCATTTCATTGGTTTGATAACCAAATATTCAGTTCCTGACCTTCTATTGGTCACATGTCTTGAGCTGTATTGGACCGCACATCCGGAAGGATTTGAATGATTAGAAAACACGAAATAAGATTGTTAGCAGTTGAAAGTGCATGTATTCTGTGGTGAAGTTGAGTATATGTTCTAGATTCTGATTTCTTTATCAGATAATTTCTTATGCCTGGCATGTGTTTCTAACAAGTGTCAGTGCTGCCAGCAGATGATGTGTTTTGCCAAGTTCAATGGTGAAACAGCCTTTAGTTAGAGGACTCTATATGCAACAATGACATGTTTTGGATTGTGGAAGGAAGTAGATGGTTGAGTTGTATCCTTGACACTAGAGATTTTTTCATTATATGCAAACCACTGTTTTGTTTTCATGGTTGCATTTAGATGCAGGGCAATATCAACAGAGGGCATTTCATTTGCACTATGGATTATGGCTTTTGATTAATATATTCGTCTGTATTTTGTAATGATACAACACATTTTGATTAACTACAGTATTTATGAAGAAGAAATTGGTGTTTCTATAAAAAAAAATAAAAAAATATGAAGAAATTGGTGCTATTTGTGCATGTTTATGCACGTATGTTTGCATTTAACTATCTTTGGCTGCACGTAGATACTTATGTTACAGGCTAGTACATTTGCTATAGCAATGAGAATGCATTATGCTCATTTAAGAGTCCATACATGTGCGTACGTATGCACATTGCAAATTTATGGGTGATTGTCCATGATGTGGTGTTCATACGCATGCATTTTTTCAGACATGTATACAGCATATATAGATTAGAATATTTGTGCACTTACACGCAAGTGTTTATATATGCGTTTCTTGCATATATAGCGGAGAAATTTGTGCCCTCACATGTAAGTACTTATGTGTGTACACAGAAGGATTTGTTTTAATGTGCATATAGGTTCATTCTTTTATGTGATACTTGCAATGCGCAGAGGTCAGTTATGACTGATTTGCAGAACAAACCTTGAGATATATTTAGTTTTTTTTCAGCTGTTTCTTTTTGTCTCCAACAATCTGTATAACATTTTGCAAGTAACCGAAAGCATGAAAATGCCAAAATTATGTTATTCTAAATCAAACAAAGCTTTGGAAGTTAGTTGATAAATATTGGGTTTGAACCTATTAAAAAAAAAGGACGTCATGTCTTTGTGTTAATAGCATGAATTAGTGCTATTGGAAGATTGTATGTACAGACCAATATAGTCAATTACATCTAACATTTGCATGGTCCTTTCAATGATGTAGTTGATTCCATTGTGCCACTCTCAAAATTACAGGTGGCTAAGAAATACTGTTTTGCATATTCATCTAAGTTGTCTTTTTTTTTTTCTTCTTGCTTTCTGAAGAATTTTCAAGGGCATAGCATGTTAAGGGTTTCAACTGTGGGATCACCTGGTTCGCCATCACCTAACACGTCGCAAGGTTCACAGCCTCATACTCAACCGTGGTTGGCTTCTGGACCACAAGGGAGGCCTCCATTACCGCCCTCATCACCTAGAGCACAAATGAACCCACAATCATTGCAGCAAAGATCCCATATTCCTCAGCAACATCGTTCCATAACAGCTTCACTGCAACAGCAGTCATCCTCTGTCCAACAACCTCCACCTTCACATCAGCCACAAGAGCATTATGAGCAACAGTTTTCATCGTCGAGGATCCAACACTCATTACCCCATCAGCAACAAATTACAAGAAGTCAGGGATTGGGAAGCCAGAAACCTTCTTTTCCTGCAACCATACAACCTAGTACATCCCAGCTGGGACCTTCTAATAGAACATCTATTGCAGAACCCAGTGAAACTTGTAACAGGATTCTGAGCAAGAGAAGTATCCAAGAGCTCGTTACCCAGGTGAGTGCGGCGGTCTTCTATTTTTATGTTTCTACCTCTTTTGTGCAGACTGCTAGACTGTTTGACATCTTTCATACCCTTTATCCTCCAGACTACAATGATATAAACGCCATGTAGTGGCATTTTAAGATATTGTCATCCATTTGATAAGTTAATTGATGCGGAAGATGTATACCACAAAATTATCGTTGGGTCGCTACCTTTTCCAGTAACTTGGCAGTGGTTTTTTATTTCTTAACTAAGGCTTACATGTTCTTAAGAAAGTTGTAAGATGCCTTTTAATTACTTGGTCAAGCCCCCCTTCTTTGAAGGTTGGCAAGACCTTTCATCTCCTCTCCTTTTCTAGTTTGGGAGGTGGAGGCACGGGAATAAATCATAGAGTTCTAGGTCAACATTTTTACTACCTTCACTATGAATGGGGAAGCTATACCAACATTAAATTTTGTGGCACTTTCAAATGAAGAAAAGGAAAGAACCATCGAGGCATATGTAGTGTCTTTTTTAGTGTTTGTGAGTGGTAAATGAAACTTGTCATAACAAGGAAAGAAGAAAGATGATATCAAGACGAAAGCAATGATTGATGATTTTTTGGGTTAATTGCACTAGATGTCCCCAAAGTATGGGGTATGTCTCATTTTAGTCCCCAATGTTTAAATTGCATCATTTTAGTCCCTAAAGTATTGAATATGTTTCTATATGGTCTTTCAAGCAGACAACATCCGGATTGTGAACGATTTTTTATCATAAATTTATCACGTAATAACTAAATATGAACAAAAAATAATTTTGATAGCTCTTAAACAAAATTTGGGTAATTCTTGAACAAAAAATATGTAATATGAGTAGTTTTCGACCAAAATTTGGATAGTCCATGATCAAAACTGTGTAATTTAGGTAGACATTTAACCAAAATTTGAGTAAAAATTTGGTCAAGAGTTATCCAAATTATTTTTTTGTTCATATTTAAGTATTATATGACAAATTTATGATAAAAAATCCATAATAATTTGGACACTGCCTATATAGGGTATCATAGAGAAACATATTCAATACTTCAGGGACCAAAATGATGCAATTGAAACATTGAGGACTAAAATGAGACAAACTTCATACTTTAGGGACCTCCAGTGTAATTAATCCTGATTTTTTTGTTCTTAAACTTTTTGGTACGTCATAGTATCTATCTTTTAGTTAAATTCTTTAGTCTATGGTGTGCATCTTCTTCATTCATCTTTGAAAGATAGCACCTTGTTCAGAGCAACTCATTGTTTTAGGAAACTATGGTATATGATCAATTGTTATAGTTCAAAATGTTAGTTATACCCTTGGTTGTGGAGCAATATTCGAAATAAGTTTATCTTGGAAAGGACAAATTTTGGGATAATCACCCCATTGCTTTTCAAAGTGGATAATCATTTAGAGACATCCAAATAAGTAAATGTTTGCAATTTTTCACAGACGGGGAATACTAATATGTTTTTGTGATTCTTTTTGGTCCTAATCATTGACTTCTTTACTTCTTGGTCAGATTGATCCATCTGAAAGGTTGGATCCTGAAGTAGAAGACATTCTTGTGGATATTGCTGATGAATTTGTGGAATCTGTGAGTTAATGAATATGTTTTTAATTTTCTTTTTAATAAACTAACTATTTATTTTGAGCATAAATGTTTTACTTGAACGTAGGGAAGGTTTGTATTTGGGATTCCTTTTGTTGTCAATAATATCATTAATAGGATGCAGAACTTATTGATAACAACGTATTACTATGAAACATTGACATTCTCGAGAACCTGACGTGTCCACGTCGGACACGTGTTCTAAATGATAAATTTTTAATTTCGGACACGTGTCCGACACTTCTTTAGAACGTGTCTACTACTAAACAATATAATTTTTTTGAAATGTGATTACCAAAACTTAAAAAGTTGACATATTAAAATTGCACTTTAAATATAATAATAATAATAAAAGATACATAAAAGTTTTAAACAAGAGGAATTGAGAAAATGAGAGCAATTATTTAAATTATATATCAGGTACACATTGTCTACAAAAAAAAATTGATAATTTTTTATTATAATGAGGATGTTTTAGTCTAAAAATTCACACAGATGACTAGACATTAGGTTTCCTTATTAGAAAATACTATTTTTTTTATGACTTGTATATCATTATCACTATATTTGTAATAAATTATATAATATTATATATAAAATATAATTTTTTTGTAGCGTGTCCCCAACGTGTCTGTGCCTTACTTTTTTGAAAAATGTCGTGTCGGTGTGTCCGTGTCATAACTTATCCGTGTCCATGCGTCTTAGACGTATTATTATCTCGTTTGGTTATCCAAGCACTACTTAGAAGTAGTTTTCTTATTGTGTTAGTTTTATTGTGTCGGTTTGTTTTATTTTTTTCTTTTTGACATTTTTATTTGTGTATTTTTATTGTTTCTGCTGGGAGCAGATTACAACCTTTGGTTGCTCTTTGGCTAAGCATCGGAAATCAAGTACATTGGAAGCCAAGGATATTCTTTTACATCTTGGTCAGTTTTGCAAGATTATCCTTCTTATTAACTGATGTTTCATCATGTAGACAAGCAATGGTTAATTTCCCTATTCTCTTGATTCAGAAAGAAACTGGAATATTGCACTTCCTGGTTTTGGTGGGGATGAGATTAAGAGCTACAGAAAACCGGTAAAAAGTTTAGTGACTGGTTATTTGTATATGAAGCGTCAGTCTTGCATAAGAGTGTGTATACATGTGATGTTGAGGGTTTCATCTTATATATTGATACATGTTTATGTTGCCCAAACACATTCTTTGAATTGCATGGATGTTTAATTGTGCTGTTTGATGGCTTTGCAGTTTACAAGTGATATTCATAGGGAGCGACTTTCAGTGGTAGGTTTGGCTTCAATAGTTCTTTTGTTATTCTCACAATGAACACACACACACAAAGGGACCCATCATTGACTTGTTAGGCTATAGCGTGATGGATGCTTAAGTCACTGGACTGGTATAAGGTAGTGATATTTTTAGTTTCAAAAAGTCCGACACTTTCACAGATTTGTTTTATCCTTGTCGGTCTATAATATATTCTTTTGGCAGATAAAGAAGTCTATTATGACTTCTGAAACTGCAAATACTAAGAGCTCTGCTGGACAAGCTGGTGGAAATGTCAAGGTTCATCTGGCAAAGGCACCTGCTAATGTTTTGGGTTCGCCAAACTCTAAGATACGTGAAGCTGCATGAGGCATTGATTCAATTGCTGGATATGTGGATCTTCTTCGCCAACTGAGGTCTGTCCTGAAATTTTTATGGTGTGTTCTGAAATTTTTATGTATGCATGATGCATATACACAATATGATAGATAACTGCATGTATGCTTATGCATGTAAATATGTATATTAGCACCTTAAAGTGCAGATTTGCTTGTTGAATGACTACTTTATTTCTGGAATCATGTCTTCTGGTGTTGCTCCTTTCATCTGCTTAACATTTTTGAAATTTGGTTCGTATAATATTTATCCACGTAGTTAAACCATTTGGAGAGCCAAAAAATTGGAGAATAAATAGTTTTGACCCCTGTGGACACGTGGCATGTTAGCTTCTCAATTTTGCGTCACTACATGGCTCAAAATGGACTTGAGATGTGTGGAATTATCATTTTGGTGAGCTTTTTAGATGCAGTAAGGTTGGTGTTGGCTAAATCTTAGTCTGTCTGGGTGGGCCTGATACGAATGCCTCTGAATCCCGGTCAAGAAGTTTTAAGCTGGTTGTGACGTTGGGACTTCACTGTGGCCCCCCTTGGAAGGGAGTCCAGGTGAGAAGGCTGAAGATGTGGAGCCTTCCTGTCTTTATGTTCGTGTTTACATATTCCTATGGAAAGTGTAACTCCTGTGCTTTTGCTTATAGCTGCTGTTTCTTCTCCCAGTTTGTGCAGGACAAATTTTGGAGGGAACGGTTTCAAGGATGAGACGAAATTCGGACCGCAAATGGTGATTAATTTTGTGAAAATTTCTTGAACAAAAAGAAAAGTAGGACAAGCAAACAAATGTGAAGGGGGATTAGTCACCTCTGTTTTTTGTATGATCTCCTCCCATTTGATGCTGCTCAAGAAGGATATGGAAAATGTGCAAAATTGCTTATTAATTTCAGGCTTTTATTAGTGTTTAACTTAAATGCTGCTTTAAGGATCCGTTTGGTTAGCAAGAAAAAAATTATGGAAAATGAAGTAAATATATATATATATATATCTGAACAGTCGAGAACGTCT
>CM042196.1:8028805-8040465 GCA_023539305.1 Ilex asprella
GAGATATCTATTTAATATTACAGTTACGAAGTTGAAATTGAATTCGCAACTCATAAAAGTATAATAAGGAAGATTGATTCAATATTCATCTATTTTGATTTAATGGTATAAAATTTAACTTAATTTTGTTTTTCCATTAAAAAACATTAATTTTTTTGCACAACTTTCTTATGTTGGAGAACTTAATTAAAACACTCCTCAATGTTAAATAATTTCATTAATTAATATTTATATTTCTCTTTATTTTAATTTTAAATTGTGTAATTAAAAAAATAAATTATTATTTAAAATATAAATATTACAAGATTAGTTTAATTTTTAATATTGTATAGTATTTTCAGATACAAATTTATTGCTATCTATAATATAAAATAGGATAGTCTACAATAAGTTTATCTGACGGTCTCAAACAGATTCATTCAACGACTACTAACATTTGTTTTAAAATTATTTATAATGTACCGTGTCTTCAAGCATGTGTCACTCTTAATTAATTAATGTAATAGCAATGTTTTTTATGTTGATTCCATTATTTAAAAACCACTTCGTTCATTGATCATCGGTGATGTAATGGTGTGAGATGTGATACAATCAATGGGTAGCTTATTTTCCGGTGTATTAGACTAGGAGTATGACTTAAAAGAGGATAAAGGTGGAAGATACAGTGAGATCCACTCAGACTAGACTATGCCACTTAACCACCCAATTCATAATTGAATTGTTGTCCAATTATCGACCTCTTCATCTGCCTACCCACCTACTCCCATATAAAAGAAGAATGGTCGGTTGGTTTGTTGGTTGATTTTTTTTTTTAATCGGTAATTTTTAAATTTATTTTTCATCCCATTCTTATTTTAAATTTATTATAATTATTTAAAGTTAGGCTTCGATTCAACTAAACACATCTTTTATTCTATATGTTTCAATTGATCACGATTACAATTCAAATAAATTTTGAAAAAAAGTGTAAAATAGAATTCTAAAAAGATGAATAAAGAAGAGTAGAATATAATCGATATATACACATAAAACATTAATTCTTCACGTTGGCAGGAATTTATTCCCCCGACTTAAATGAAAAAAAAAATTATATACAAAGATCAAAAATTTTATTTTGAAATAGTCGAAACACTCGTAACGTTTCCGTTTATAAGGAAATTGAAAACAATCAGTGATGAAATTGAAATTCTAATATTTTGTGGTATTTCATAATATTTCGAGACGTTTTGTAATGTTTCAATGTATTTACACAATTGTTTCGAAATATTTCAAATTATTTCAAGACACTTTGGTATATTTCGATCAATATTTTTAAAAAATAATTACTAATTATTTTGCTTTTTTTCATTATATTTTCAAAACGGGTCAATTTTTTTTTGAAATAATACATTAAAAGGAAAATTTGATCCTTCATTATATATAAGTTTTGGTATAAACTACAGTTTAAGAATTAAATTGAAAAGGACAGTACTATAAAAAAAATTAAGAAATAATTAGAATATAACAATTGATTCGTGGTTGGGTTGGGGGTAGGACCCATACTCTTGGATGAGGTCGGAGGTGGAGCCCGAAGTAAGCAATTATATACAAAATTATAAGAGCATCTTCAACCACGCTCAATAAAATAATTATTCAAAATATATTTAAATATTATATTTTCTATTTTAATTATCTATTTTTTAAAATTTACTCCAACCATACTCTCTATTTTAGCTAAATACTACACTCAACTTTTACTAACTTCAAATAATTTAAAAGAAGTAAAACATATATATAGAGAGAAATAGAAAGAAAAAAAGGTAGAGAGAGAATTTAGAGAGGTTAAATGGCTCACCACATTTGGTAAGCTATTTGGGTTAACTAGGAAATAGAGAGTAGAATAGAGAGTAAGTTGGAGAGATTTTTTTTTTGTATTTGACTAACTAAAATAATTAAAAAAAAAAAAATAGAGGATGAGTTGGAGATGTTCTAAGCTCGTTTCTGGCTGGTCTGCTCGGCATGGATAGACCGTAGACTTTTATAGGTCGTTTAAAGCATTTGAGGTCTCTATGTGGGACCGAGCATGTCTCTTGTTCTAGACATTAAACCTTGCATAATCATCAATCTTTTGATAAAACGGGACAATAAGTAGCACGTCTGTGTGACTGATTGATCTAATAGACCAAGACTATATGATGTTGAGTAAAATCTATCAAAAAATCAATATTTCTAAATCACCGAGGTCTAGAATTCCACGCTTGTCAAGAGAGCTCTTGGTATATGGGTGGAAACATGGGGTGGGACCCACAACTGGTGGCTGATTGGTTATTTTTCTTAAGAGAATTTGTATGTAATAATTTAAATATTAAAAAATTTAAATAATTAAATAATAAGGTCTGAATACAATTTTCCCTTACTGTTATGTTACTTGAAGTATTCTAGTTATTTCCATCTCTCGTGCTTGGTTCCGTGGTTGATTGGTTATTTTTCTCAAATACAGTGATTACGGAGCTGACAAAGCGCCATATCAGACGTTGTATACACTACCCACAACCAGTGTTCAAGTACTGCTCTCTCTCTCTCCCTCTCCCTCTCTTCTACTCTCTGTGTGTGTGCACTGGATGGAGTCAGCGACTGTGGTGCCGAGTAGTGACGGTGTTGTAGCCGATGGAGTAACTGACGGGCTGTCACATTCTGCTGGAAAACCTGAAAAGATCATTATTGACACCGATCCTGGAATTGGTAAGCCATTCGCTATCCGTGTGTGAGTGTGTGTGCGTGGATTATATATTATCAGTATATTTTTCTGGTTTTTTTTTTGCTTTTGTGGCTAAGTTCAGAAGTGGAATTCAGAATAATAGTCTCTATTATTTTGCTTTTCGTTAGAAATGAAACAACGTGTAAGGAAATGTTGGAATCTGAAAGGCGAATTGTTCCTTATACAAGTTTTGATTTCTATTTCTAGAGTTTGTTGTATAGTAGTCTAACCAAGTGCAATTTAAATAAATTCTGTCATCGTATCAGAGCATTGAAGAAAGACCTTCGTCTCTAGTACAATCATGGTCTCTTCATCTTCAACCTCTACTATAACCTCATCTCCTTCGTCAGTTTCTGCTTCTACAACCGCTTCTCTTCATCTTCTCATGTCACAACAATTCTTAGAGCTCATTTGTTATTAGGCTATTTGCTGGATGAAACTGGTCAACCAACTACACAAAGTAATCTAGATTTTCAGCTTTGGATCGTGCAAGATCAAGCTCTCATCACTTTGATCAATGCAACACTAGATCAAATTCTATTGATCTATATATTCAGAAGATCAAGGAGGCTAGGGACAAACTAGCAGTAGTTTCTGTCCTTGTTGATGACGAAGATACCCTTATATTCACACTCAATGGTCTTCCTCCTGCATGTAATGCTTTCAGGACCTCTGTCAGAACCAGATCTCAGCAAATCTCTGTTGAAGACTTACATGTCTTACTTATAGAAGAACTGTCTATTGAATCTGACAATAAACAAAACTCTGTTTCTTCTTCGTTTCCAGTAGCTATGGTTGCTACTCAGTCTAAGATCAATGACTATTTTCCTTCTTCCAATCGAGGAAATATTTATATGTCTAACAACACAGGTAGATGGAGATTTAATAATTCCAACAATAGAGGAGGCAGATCTAACTCTAGTAACAGGAATTACAACAAAAATAACTCTGCTTCTCAATCTAATTCTCAAGGATCCTCTTACAGAAATTCAAATCAGATTTCTCAGTCTTCATCTGGGCGCGTTTCTTGTTAGATCTGTAATAAGAATGGCCATAGTGCCATTGATTGTTATCATTGAATGAACTAAGCTTATCAAGGCAAGCATCCTCCTTCCTATGGTTCTACACCTGTTTAGTCAGATCAAATCTACCACACCTCGTTAACAGACTCAGGAGCAAGTAGTCATATCACTAGTGATCTTAACAATCTGTCTATCCCCACTGACTACACTGGCTCTGATTCTGTTACTGTAGGCAATGGTGAAGGATTACCTATCCGACATACAGGTCTAGTATCTCTTCATACTGATTCTCATTCTTTCCACCTCAATCAAGTCCTTCATGTTCCTTCTATCACCTCTAACTTGTTATCTGTGCATAATTCTGCTTAGATAATAACTGTCAGTTTCTCTTTGATGCATATGGATTCCAAATTCAGGACAAAGTATTTGGGAGAGTTCTATACTAGGGAAAATTGAAAATGGTCTATATCCTATCAAATCCTTCAAATTTGTTGTTCCTCAAGCTCATCTGGGTAAAACAATTACCAATCAACTGTGGCACAATCGGCTTGGCCATCCTTCAAATTCTGTTTTTCATCAAATAAATCATGCTTCTGCTTTACCACATTGTAGTCCTGATTCTAATTCATGCATTTGTAAATACTGTCTTTTTGGAAAAATGTCTAGACTCTCTTTTAAACCTTCTAAGTCTATTTCTTTACTACCTCTAGAACTGATTCATCGTGATGTATGGGTGCCAGCTCCGGACACTTCTGTTCAAGGTTACAAATACTATGCTACAATTATAGATGATAAAACCAAATTTGCTTGGTTTTTTCCTTTGATAAATAAATTAGGTGTTCATGGCATTTTTCAGAATTTCAAAAGTCATGTTGAGAACTTGTTATCTGTTACAATTAAAAAGCTTAGGACTGATGGTGGAGGAGAGTTTTGTAATCAGTCAATGTCTCAGTTTCTTGCTAAATCTGGGATTTTGCATCAGAAATCTTACCCCTATACTCCACAGCAGAATGATACTGCAGAAAGGAAACACAGACACATTGTTGATAATGCTTTTACTATGATGTTTAAGGCTTCATTTCCTTCTCAATTTTGGAGTTATGCTTTTGCAACTGCTGTTTTTCTCATTAACAGGCTACCAGGTTCACATAGCTCAGACAAAAGTCCCTGTGAACACCTTTTTCATTCTTCTCCTGATTATAACATTTTTAAAACCTTTTGTTGTGCTTGTTTTCCTTATTTGAGACATCAAAACACCTGCAAGCTGTAACCAAAAACCACACGATGTATTTTTCTTGGATACACCCTTGATTATGAGGGTTACATCTATTATGATCCTGTTACTACTTACTACTAAAGTTCATGTTTCTAGACATGCTACTTTTTATGAAAACTCATTTCTATTTTCCCTTACTTCAGTTTCTCCATCCTCACCCTCCATCCTTTCCCCTTCTCCATGTACATCTGCACCTTCTCCTGTTATTTCTCAGCCTATATTGTCCCTCCCACAGCTTTCTCTTTCACAAATAACCTTTGCTTCTCCTCACTTGTCTTCTGAACCTTCTCCTTCTGTTTCTCCTATTGCTGCTCCCTCTGATAGTTTAATGTCCGTAGACTCTTCTTCTGCATCCCTATCTGTTTCTTTACCTGCTCCTCAGTATGTTCCTTCTTCTCTTAATACACATCCTATGCAGACAAGATTAAAGTTAGACATATCCAAGAAGAAGGTTTTTACCACCGTCATTTCTTCATCTTCTGAACCCACTTCTTTCACCTGTGCTTCCAAGTTTCATGAATGGAGAACTGCTATGTCTGAAGAGTTTACTACTTCAAAAAAAAAAAAAGGGGACTTGGTCTTTGGTCCCTCCTCCATCTCACAAGAATATAATAGGTTGCAAATGGGTATTTAGACTAAAGTATAATTCTGATGGGACTATTTTCAGACACAAAGTTCGTCTAGTAGCTAAAGGAATTTCATCAGGAGGCTGGCACTGATTTTGAAGAAACTTTCAGTCCAATCATTAAGCACTCAAGATGCTCATTTCAGGTGGCCTCTTAGATAGCTAGATGTCAAAAATGCTTTTCTGCATGGAGCTCTCAAGGAGGAAGTCTACATGTCTCAGGTTCCTAGCTTTGTTGATTCTACTAAGCCTCATTTTGTTTGCAAACTTCATAAGGCCATCTATGGTCTTAAGCAAGCACTACGGGTCTGGTTTGCTACATTTACTTCCTATCTTCTCACTCAATGCTTTGTTTCAAGTCCATCTGACTCCTCTCTTTTCATATGATATGTTGGATCTTTCCTTACTATCCTATTGCTAGATGTTGATGATATTGTTTTGACTGATAATGATCAATCCTTTATTCAGTTTTTCATCTGTGGTCTTCATTCTGAGTTTGAAATGAAAGATTTGGGCACTCTTAATCATTTCTTGGGGATTCATATTACATCTCAAGCTGATCATCTTTATCTTTCTCAAACTCAGCATGCTACTGATTTACTTAGCAAAGCTAATGCGGCTAACTATAAACCCTGCAAGATTCCATGCTCTATCACTAGATTCAGCAAAACAGAAGGTCAACCATTCCAGGATCCCAGTTTTTAAAGAAGTTTGGTTAGAGCTCTTCAATACCTCACCTTTACTCGTCCAGACATTGTTTTTGCTGTGAATTATGTCTGTCAGTTCATGCAGTGTCCAATTGATTTGCATCTCACAACAGCTAAACGTATACTCAGATATGTTCAGGGCACTCTATCTCATGGCCCTTTCTATACTGCTGCATCTTCTTCCTTGGATTTTACTGCCTTTGCAGATGCAGATTGGGTAGGGGACCCTCTGATCGAAGATCTACTTTTGGTTTTTGCTATTTTTCTGGGTTCCAATCTTATACACTGAGGTGCTAACAAGCAGTCTGTAGTTTCTCGTTCCTCCATTGAAGCTGAGTATAGAGCTATGGCCATCGCCTGTGCCAAGCTTGCTTGGTTACATATGATGTTACAGGATTTACATGTATTTCTGCCTTCCACTCCTCGTATCTGGTGTGACCGGCTCGTTAGCACCAAACTCCTCCTCTGGGCCATAATCTGTAAAATGTTGAACGGTAGGGGGTGAGCGCAAAGCTCTGCAGAAAAATCCTTCCAAACTCGAACAAGGTTTGGAAAACAGATAAAAACTGGTCGGTCTCATTTCGTAATAACATATATCAATTTTGAAGGAAAAATAGGACATTTAAAATAGATCTCAAGTTTAGCTGTAACAATAATCAAGTGAAAGGATAAAGTAAATTTCACAATAATATATCATTTCCAACTTTAAGTCATTTAACAATGTTTCAGCTCTATCGATTGCCCTTAATCCTGTTTTTCATGCTCGGACGAAGCATATTGAAGTAGATTACCCCTATATTCGTGATTAGATCACTCACAAGCTTCAAGACATTGGTTACACTGAAGGTCAATTTGCTGACATTTTTACCAAAGGATTGTCTTCTACTGTTTTCATTCCTTTTCTTGACAAACTGTTGTATCCAGTTCCATCCACAGCAATAAGCTGAAGCTCACTCATAGAGTAAGCAGAAGCTACTCATAGAGTCTTGATTAGCTATAGAAGTTCACTCGTACAGCCATGATAAGCTACAGCAGCTTACTCATACAGTCCGGATCTGCTACAACAGAAGCCATGTGATAAGACCACACTGAAAGAGTCTACACTTTGATGTATTGAATCTAATCTGTAACCAATGTAACCAATTCAGTTATGAGTAACAACTGTGTGAAGTTTTTCAGGTGCAAGTGGTTTAAGTTAGTTATGGTTTATGTATAAATCTGAGATGAAGTCACACTTGTATTGCTTGAGTCATTATGCAATAAGAAAATCTATTCTCTCTCTCTCTCTTTTTTGTGAGAATTCTATCATAGCTCAGATATATTCTCGCATTTGATATTCATAGCTTCTAACATTGGCTTATGCAATGGGCCTAAACAAAACTTTTACTTGGGGATAAGGCTATGATACTTTTTGGTACCATATACTGGAAAATGAAGTTTAGCCTTGCATTTTGCTTTGGTTTATTTGTGGCGGGTCATGAAAATAATAAAGTAACGTAAAACAAATAGAATTGAACAACTTTCTATGTGTCTTGTGTCTCATTAGTAAAAAAAGAAGAAGAGATAGTAGCTTTACAGAATCGGGGTTGACTGCAACAAACATAGCCTCTTGACATAGAATTTATAGAATTTACAATTGGCACAATTCTTTTGAGGAGCACATTTACATCAATGGACAATAGCGTGCATTGTTGGCCCAGGGTTCAGCAAGTTTTGTTTTAAAATGGAAAATATAGTGAAAATTAATGGTTGGCGAATGTGTTTCCTTTAGCTAATGAATTCACATCTGATTTTGAAAAGCTTAACAACAGGAGGCCCATGTCAACATATATAGAGCAATAATTTATAAGTTTCCGTGAATGTCATCAAGTGTCTATTTTAATATTATTTATTAAAAAAAGAAATTCGTTTGTCTTCATAAGTGTGTGGATATTTTATCATGAGGCTGCAAGAAACCTTATCATCAGCTGTGAAACAAATACTGATGCCTTAGAAAGAAAAAAAAAAATTCTTTACATTTTTTTTCCATTTATTTGCAAACAAAAAGGAGCTATTATGGAAAACAAAAAACCTATATATGCTTGTTGCCTATTGAGATGAGTGAATTAAGATTTTGAATCATGAGTGTTTGGCTTCCCTAGCGCACAATTACAAATAACAGAATATATTATATTTTATGTTTAGATTGGATTGTCTGCTAACTTATATATTCATGGGGTTTTCTTTGGATCTACAGATGATAGCATAGCTATCTTAATGGCATTCCAAACACCAGAAGTCGAAGTCGTAGGCTTGACAGCAATATTTGGTAACACTAATACAGAAGATGCCACTCGTAACGCATTGCTTTTGGTATGTTTTCACTTTAGTTCATTCTTAGTTCATATCTCATATATGTTTTGCTACAATTTCATGCCCTTAATGTTTTTGGAACATCTTCATGATCAATTCATATTCCAATGTGCAAAAGGATAGTGTGAGATTGCAGGATATCCAGGTGTTCCAGTGGCACGGGGTAGCCCTGAATCTCTGAAGGTAACTGCTTTTATATATACTTCTAATGCTATTGCTAGGGGTATATTTTGGTGATAGTGAAGACTTAACTCATGCTACAGGTAGTTTTATATGTTGATGATCGCTAAGTTCCTTATGGGCGCGAATGTAGGTCGATGCTTGTCATATGTGGTGGAATGTTACCTTGCCAGCTTATATGAGGTTATTGTAATTGAGTGATTTTGCTGACAATGCCCTATATTTTGCATTAGGGGGAAGCACCTAGTGTTGCAGACTTTATTCATGGTTCAGATGGATTGGGCAACCTGTTTTTACCTCCTCCAAAATCCAGGAAAATTGAGAAAACAGCGTCTGAATTTTTAGTAGATAAGGTCACTGAATATCCTGGTGAAGTATCTATACTTGCGCTAGGACCGCTGACAAACTTGGCTTTAGTAAGTTCTGGTATCCTTTCTTTTCAGGTCCATCTAACAGGATTCCTCTGTTTAAGTATCTCTGTTGATTAGCTTTTGCAGTGCAATAATGTTGAAAATTTTGCATTAGGCTGTCAAAAGGGACTCGTCCTTTGCAAGCAAGGTGAAAAGAGTGGTCATACTTGGTGGAGCATTCTGTACTTTAGGAAATGTCAATCCAGCTGCCGAAGCAAATGTATGGGATAAGTGTTATTACTTCTCTGTCCCTTAATGTGAGAGTTGAAATGCATTACTTAATTGTAAATATCACTCTTAGATGTAGTAATCTTCTTGAGATTTGTAAGTTAATTGTCGAATCCTCAGGCTCCTCCTATTTCAGAATAGATCATTTCTTAGCAAAGTTAGCTTTACTGTTTGTTCTCTCTTACACATGCCTTGAGATGCATAATTATTCCATTGGCTCCTTTTAAGTCATTTGAATCCATGATATGTGTGTTACCTTTGAATAGATTATATTAAGCCATTTTTGGCCGCTAACTCTTCAAATTCATAAATTTTTGTCTAAATTGTTTAGAGTTCATGGGGGATTTTTACTACCTTAATCTTGAGACGTATCTACAAAAAATTAGGGCTAGAACTTTACACACCAGTTGACTGTTGTCTCAATATAAAGTTATAAACACATGTAAGACTAAAGCTTTCTGTTTTTAGATCCGCTAGGATGAGAATTCATTTTGTGGAGCGAAGCTTCTGTTACCTGGAGGGTTTCGAGTATGGTGTCCACTATATTAGTGTGGAGCTTGATATTATTTGCAGCAGGAGTTAGTTCAAGTTTTTTAGTTAAAGCCATTTACAATTAACCTGTCTGTCTCTCTCTCACTCTTAACCAACACCTAAACAAACCCAAGGAAACAAAAGATGCAAAATAAAAACAAAATAATAGCAAGAATAGTGATAAATGATAATAAAGAGAACAGAACTGAAAATAGTCCTTCTGACTTGCAGATCTATGGGGACCCTGAAGCAGCAGATGTTGTGTTCACCTCTGGGGCAAATATTGTTGTTGTTGGCATAAATATTACAACACAAGTCATATTAACAGGTGCTATTACACCTTTATGTTTTCCTATTTTCGTTTCTTCCACAATTATTGAACTGTCTTCTGAAAAAATATTCCTTCTTTAAAATATATTCTCTTATTTTTTCAGACACGGACCTTTTCGAGTTGAGACAGTCTCAAGGAAGACATGCTCAATCTATATGCAACATGTGCAAATTTTACCGTGACTGGCATGTGGAGTTTGATGGCGTCTACGGTGTCATTCTCTTTATAGAAAATGATCTTAAAATATTCATGTTTCATTTCTTTTTCTTTTTCATAGGTTTTGATTGAGTTGATGAATCAAATTTTTGTATTGATGAATTCAGGAATTTTCCTTCATGACCCAGTCTGTTTTGTGGCTCTAGTTCGGCCTGATCTATTCACATACAAGAAGGGCGTTGTGAGGGTTGAGACACAGGGCATCTGTGCAGGGCATACCCTAATGGACCAAGGACTAAAAAAGTACGTTTCAACTCAAATATACTCGTTAGAGCACATCTTAGCCTAATTGCCCTTACAGTTTCTAATTTGTATTTATAATCTGACACAGATGGAGTTCAAGCAACCCATGGTCTGGCTATTCTCCTGTTTCAGTTGCATGGACTGTTAATGTGGAGGAAGTTGTAACTTACATCAAAAAAATGTTAATGAAACCGTGATAAACTGTCGGATCTTGCGCTTGATGTAAGAAAATTTCCAAATGAAGATCGGGTTGTTTCTGAAATCTAGCAACTCACAATCCATGTGGTGAGAGTGAAAGGGTGATTTAAACTGTAACTTATGTTGTTGAGGATTTCTTGTAATTGCCCTGTACATTTTACCTTATTGGCATCCGTCCGTTGGAAAATGTCTTATAATATAAGGTGACAAACACCCCTTGTTTCATATACTTGACCTCATTCCGTCTATAATGCTTTTTAAACTGGTTGTCAGTACACCATGAATTTGCAAAGAAGAATGTAGAATGCTGCTTCTCTTGGTGGGAGTATTCTATGCTCAGGAGACGACAGGTTATACACCCTACAAAGTTCATCTCTAACTTTTGGAGTTGAATATGGTGCGGAAAAATATGGGTACAGATGATACACAAATTAGTTTGCACACCACAGTCAAGTTAACAATATAAAATGTAGTAAAATAGGTAGAGATAGAGAAGACAAGGTTTATAGTGGTTCGGTCAATTAAGACCTATGTCCACTTTCAATGACTGAGTTCGTCGGTAATTTTATTAACTCCGGTCCGGATGGAGCACAGAAGATTAGAA
>CM042196.1:8043493-8058037 GCA_023539305.1 Ilex asprella
TTGTTTGATGAGTTCAGTGATGAAAATAGGGATTGTACTAGCAATTCGAGATCGACTTCACAAAACCTAATTGAAGTAGATATCAGTACAAACCAACTTTGCCAGTGGCCCATGTGAAAGATGGCATTGCTACTGAATTGTGGGCAAGACTGCATGGGCATTGATAGACATTATTGTTGTTGGTGTTTATGAACTATGACTTTTGTTGTTGGTGGTGCTAACTTTAGTGTGGTGTTATTATTATTAATATAACTATGAAGTAAGAGATACTTATGTGGAATGTTTCAAAATCATGGGATATATTTGTAGTATGTTTAAAAACTATTGGATGATCAGTTATGAATTGTTATTCTAACTTTTTAATAGCATGAAATTATGTTAATGTATACAAGTTAGTCACAAAAAAAAAATACAAGTGTTACAACAACACTAGTTTTTTGTTTTTGTTTTCAATTTTTTTTAAACCTATAAAAGCAACCAAACACAGTTTATGTTTTCATTTTTTGCTAACGAAAATCTAAAATTGATTATGTTTTTCATTTTTTAAAAACACCAAAATTATAAACATTATCAAACGAGCCCTCAGCAAATAACTATTTAGTAATGTAGTCTTACCAAGATTGGGTAAGTGAGACAGATAAAATGTTTCAAGTCATTTTCTACTCAATGACTTCAAATTTTCTCTAATATATGTGTTCTTAATTTTACTCAGAATAAATCAATTAATAAACACTGATGAGAAATCCCTTTAATGCAGTGGGTCTGACTTACTTTTCTTTGATCAAATTTATATAACTCTAAATATACAATTTATTTATTTTTTTGCAGTGAGACATCTCTAGTGGACTGAGAAAAATATAGCATACACTACAAAATAAAAGTAAGAATACATAAATGCAAATTGTGAGATTCTGGTATCCCACATCGGTTAGGGAGGAAAAAGTTGTTAGGCTTATGAGAAAGCCCTTCGCCTTACATGACAGAAGACATTTTCTCAGAGATACTGGGAGGAACAAAACTGTAAGGGTCAGTGGGTCCAAAATAGACAATATTATGCTATGTGGAGGGTGGGGTGTTACAAATTGGTATCAGAGCCGATTCTCTCCTAGATCAAGTGTGGGGCCCTGCATTGCTTGCGTGTAGTGGGCGGCGGGTAGGTAGTTGGCGAGTTACTGTACGGGGACATGTAGCCCTAAGAGAGGTGAATTGAGAGATCCTAGTATCCCCCACCGGTTAGGGAGGAAAAAGTTGTTGGGCTTATGAGTAAGTCCTTTGTCTTACATGACGTAAGACATTTTCTCAGGGGTACTGGGAAAAATAAAATAGTGAGGGCCAGTGGGCTCAAAGCAGACAATATTATGCCATGTGGAGGGTGGGGTGTTACAAATTGGTATTAGAGCCAACTCTCGCCTGGATCGAGTGTGGGGCCTGCCGTGCTTACGTATAGTGGCCCAGGCAGGTAGTTGGCGAGCTGCTGCACGGGGACGTTCGGCCCTAAGGGGGTGGATTGTGAGATCATTATCCCACATTGGCTAGGGTGGAAAAAGCTGTTGGACTTATGAGTAAGCCCCTCGCCTTACATGGCATAATGCCTTTTCCTAGGAGTACTGAGAGGAACAAAACTGTGAGGGCTAGTGGGTCCAAAGCGGACAATATTATGCTATATAGAGGGTGGAGTATTACAAATTGTGAGATCCTGATATTTCACATCGGTTAGGTAGGAGAAAGTTGTTGGGCTTATGATTCAGGCTCTTGCCTTAAATGGCATAAGACTTTTTCCCAAGGGTACTGGAAGGAACAAAACCGTGAGGGTCAGTGGGCCTAATACGGATAATATTATATCATGTGTAGGGTGGGGTGTTAAAAATTGATATCAGAGTCACTCTTGTCTGAATCGAGTGTGGGGCCTTGCCGTGCTCGCATGCAGTGGGCGGGCAGGTAGTTGACGAGCTGCTATACTGGGGATGTGCAACCCTAAGGGGGTGAATTGTAAGATCTTGGTATCCCACATCGATTAGGGAGGGGAAATTTTCTGGGCTTATGAATAAGCCCCTCGCCTTACATGACATAATGTCTTTTTCCGGGAGTACTGGGAGGAACAAAACTGTGAGGGCCAATGGGCTCAAAGTGGACAATATTATGCCATTTAAAGGGTGAGGTGTTACAAATTGCCTTAAAAATTAACTAGTATTATTGTCGTTGAATTAATAATTTATTATAATATAAAATATGATTATTCTTAATTCAATGATAACAACAATTTAGACCAACAAATTAAATTTGAATAATATTATTTTAGCGAAATTCTTACTTTTCAATGGACTCCAACGATTTATTTGGGAATTGTTAGGAGTGATCTAGTGGTCAAGTCAATCCTCTTGTAAGGAAAGAGGTCTCAGATTCGATACTTTACACAATTAGAGGTGATGATTTTAACTCATTACCCATTAACTCGCCCAATCTGTTCATAAATAAATGGATTGGATACCTATATTAATTAATGCACGTACTAAATGAGTTGAGTAATATGATTTATTTTAATTAAGTGAGTTAAGATGGGTTTCAAATGAGTACCCATTGGATTATCATTCTCTTAAATAAGATATATAATAAAATCAAATAAAACTCACACACCCCGAAAACACACACTAATACATCTCCGACCATGACCTACAACCTCACCCATGGGTCACTTAGGATCCATGGTCCGACCCACAATCAACCCATGAGCCACCTCGATGGGTCGACCCATGTTCCATAGTTGACCTTGTAGACATTAAAAAATTAACAAATTAATGTTTTAATGTCCATAATTGGATCAAAATTAATTAGATAAATTAAATTGAGTTGGACCTAAATTCCATAAGCCCAAATAAGACAAATAAAATGGGTTTGAGTTAGACCTAAATTCCACAGCTCAAATGTAATTAACCAGTCTTGTTAAATTAAATTAAAATGGATGTAAATTCCATGAGTCCAAATAATAGAAGTTCAAATTAAATTGGTTTGAACTTAAATTTCATAAGCCCAAATTAAAAAGACTTTTAAAGGTAAATTGGATTGGACTTATATTCTATAAATCAAATAAGGCCCACAAATTAATTGGTAGCTCATTACCTAAAAGGTATTTTACCTAAAAGGTAAAATACCTTTATATGGATAACTACTCTTACCACTATAAATAGAGATCAGGGGTAAGCCAAAGGAGGGAGCCAAAAAGAAGGCCAAGAAATGAGAGCAGGAAAAGCTAAGGAGAAGGGAAGATCAAGAAAACTCTGCCCAAGTCCACCTCAGGGGAAGAAGGGAAGATTAGTAGTGAAGCTCTGGATTCTACCCCCAATAGAGGTCTTGCAAATCCATCTCTAAGGAGAAGAATCACCGCCAAGGTCCTTCTTCAAGAGATTCAAATCATCTTCAAACAATTGGACATAAATAACGGTAAAAAGATTCTACAAATTCAAGTTAAAGATCGAAGAACGAGATTCATGTTAATTCGATCATCGTCTTCAACAAATCCACCAAATCAAAGATCGAAGAATGAGAACCACGTCAATCCGACTCTCGTCTTCAACAAATCTACCAAAGTATCACCAAATCGAAGATTGAGGAATACGCTGGCCAAGTCCTTGTCTTCACCAAATCTACTAAAGTTAACACCAAATTAAAGATCGAGAAATACGCCAATCAGGCCCTCATCTTCACCAAATTCATTATCTTCATCAAATCCACCGAGAATCAGAAGACAATGCACGTGAGAAGTATGCCGAAAAGAGTCAACACTACGTCTTTTACTTAAAGTCAATCTAATTGACTATTGTAACTTGACTTTATTTTGTGTTAATTTATTCACAAAATTTTGTCGTTACAAATTTCGACACGCCCAGTGGGACCCTCTCTTCCTCTCATTTCTCAAGTCAAAAATCCAACAAGCCTGAAAACAATGACAACCAAAGATATTGTGATTCCTCCCACCGACAAGTCAACGGATCTGGTCAAGGAGTCAATTTCAACAACCTGTGTCAGAACAAAGGTGGACAAAGATTTCAACTTTTGCCATCGATGGAGCATCGATCTAGGCAAAGCAAAAGGAATACTCTTCCAACTAGAAAGAGACAATCAACCCATTCTTTTATCGATTTGGAGGAAGAAACAAACGATTTTTTGCCCGACACTTTCTAGCACAGGCTCGAAGACTAAATCTTACTCTGAGACTTCTCATAAGTAGAAGTGGAGTGATTGTTCCTTAACCTCCGATATGCCTATGCTTGTGGTGGTGAAGAAAGTCACTTCATCTAAAGAACATCTTCAATAACTCACTGCTACAATCGAGAGGTTGACCAAAGCCCTTGAAGTTAAAGAAATGCAAATTGCTACACTCATGAACCGACTTGAATTGCAAGAACCTTCAAAAGGAAGCAGTCAACAAATTCCAAGTCTATCTGATACTAAAATGCTAGAAAATCCAAAATTTTAAGAATAATAGCAAAATCAAGAGCAATTTGGTCGAGCTGTGGTACAAAATACCATGCGAGATTCTTCACAAATATCTATTGTTCCACTCTCTATCCAATAACTTCAACATATGATTGCTGATACCATTCGAGTCCAATATGGAGGAGCTCCCCAGTATTCGTTGGTATATGCAAAGCCATAGACCAGACGAATTGACGAGATACAACTACCAATGAGCTACCAACCCCCAAAGTTTCAACAGTTTGATGGGAAAGGCAACCCAAAACAGCATGTTGCACATTTCATTGAAACATGTAATAATGTTGGTACCTACAATGACTTGATGGTGAAATAATTTGTTCGTTCCCTCAGAGAGATGCGTTTGACTGGTATACGGATCTAACAACTGAGACTATCGACAATTGAGACCAACTTGAACGAGAATTTCTTACTTGTTTCTATAACACCAGACGTATGATAAGTCTTCCTGAACCTGCAGGGACAAAACAAAGAAAAGATGAATCCATCATCAATTACATCGAGCATTGGAGGAGCCTTGTTCTCAGCTGCAAGGAGCGCATTAGTGAAGGTTCTTCAATTGATATGTGTGTCAAAGGGATGCATTGAAGATTACTCTGTAGTCTCTAGGAAAATATGCCCTAGACTTTTAAAGAACTTACAACACGAGCCCATGGCTTAGAGATTCAAATCGCCAGACATGAAAATCAATTGATAAGTTATCCTCATGAAAATAAAAATGTAAAACCTATCAAAGCAGAGGAAGTTATAACAATTGTCATTACACCAATGAAGATTTCTAATAAAAGGTCAAATATAGATTTCAATGCTAAGTTTGCTCAATATCAGGTCCAATAGAAGATAAGACCAAGTTTTAAAGAACTTGAAGGGAAGAACTATCTCTTCTCTGATGCTGAAGTCTTTGATATCTTTGATCAGTTGCCGGAATTAAAGCTTATCGAGCTCCCAACGCCTAAACGACCAGAAGAAGAAAAAATGGTTAATAAACCAAAATATTGCAAAGATTATCAGATTGTTAGCCATCCCCTTGAAAAATGCTTAATCTTGAAGGAAGAGATTCTTCATCTACTGAATGAGAAGAAAATCAAACTCGATTCCAGTGAAGATACAACAACTGCAAATGTGACAATGGTCACTTTTGAGTCTTTTGACTCTATACCAATCTCAAATAAAGGAGTACAATCGTTGCTTTATGTATCTTAAGAAACCATCACAATTATTGAATTCTTCCATCTCCACAGAAGAAACATCATCAATTGAAGGAAATGAACTCACGTTTCCCTTTTTGATGAAACTGTGCAGGTGCAATTCATCGTTGATGACGAGGTGACAACAGTTTATGCATACCCAGGTATGTCGAGGCATGAAAATCCCAATATTCCAACATTTTATGAGCTAATGGCAGATGATCTAGATGTTTGGGCATCATTATCTGAATCAAAAGATGAAACTAGAGATGGTTTCTCAACTTTCATCAACAAAAAAGATAAATACCGAACTTCAAGTGCTAATATGAAGTCATTTATTGTACCATACGACATAGAACTCATGCTAAAGGCACTAATCTTAGAACTCAAACCAAGTGGGTGACCTTCTTTGGATGATTCTGCAGTTATTAAAAAAGATCTGGGGGGAACGGACTGAGGTGAAGCCTCATAGACACCATAAGATACAACATTTGTCTCCTTTATCTAATAACTCAGTACACCCCAAAAGAAAGAGGAGATCTAATTCTCGCCAAAATCAAAGATGCATGATGAAAATAAGAGTTCATTCTCAGCCAACAACAATTGAAGATGAAGACTATAAATTATCTTCTCGCACACCTATTACTTTATTGGAGTACTTTTCCAACCAATTCTTTGCAAGGGAACCAGTCACATCTTATGAGATTAGTGCTAATGAAGTCGAATGCATGACAAGTACTTCATCAGATAAATGCTCAAATGCCAGAAGTGCACAAAAAGAAGTCCTAGATGAGGAAAAGATGATTGCAAAGTTGAAGGACATGCCATCAAATTTGACTTTGTTTGAATTATCCAAAGAAACCTGTTAGGCATTGGTACAAGCTTTGGTCGACCTGAAAAGATTCAAAGAGAAGATTCTAACTTCCGCCAATTGGGTAAGTCATATTGATTGCAAGACAACAATCATCTTCAGTGATGAAGATTTACAACTATGGTCTCGTCCATACAACAGACCCCTTTCTGTCAGCAGATATATTTAAGATTATAAGGTGTCTCGTAAATTGATTGATTGTGGATCGATCATCAACATCATGTCAATTCGTATCATGAAGTAACTTGAAATTTCCATGGATGAGTTGTCAAAAAGTAAACTAACAATTCAAGGCTTCAATCAACGGGAACAAAGTGTCTTGGGAATGATTCATCTCAGGATCAAAATCGGAGAATTGGTGTCTTATGCGCCCTTGCATGTCATTGAATTCAAAACATCTTACGAGCTGCTGTTGGGACGACCTTGGCTCCATGAAACAAGAGTTGTCCAATCAACATTGCACCAATGCTTCAAATATTTCCAAGATGGAGAAGTGAAACATGTCATTGTTGAGATCAAGTCTTTCTCAATGAAAGAATCTCATTTTGCAGATGCCAAGCTTTACTCTGAGATAGAACTCATCTCAGATGTCCTTCCTAGCATCATGCCAAAGACCAATTTGTCAAGAGAAAGACAAGAATAACTTTCAATAGACGACATCTAACTTTTAAAGAAAGACATAACCTTACCTATAACTCAGTTATCAAAATTGACAATCTCTAACTCACCTCTAAAGAGGTTTGTAAAAGCTTTAGTAGTGGAGACAATAAAAGATCGCAAAGATGGTTGGTTTGATCCTCGCGTTAAAAAATTCTTTGAAAATGTAGGATATGATAAAGGTGAACCACACCAGCTTGAAAAACTTGATTCGGTTCTGCCAATGAAGCAAGTTGATGAATCAACAATTATACAAGGAATGACCAAGGGACAGTCCTCCATACAACACAAATTTGGTTTAAGATATTCTCTTTCTCCAATTCCAATCAAGCTAAAAAAGACCTCATCAAACTCCATCATAATTCAAATTTATGAGTGTAAAGATGATAAGGTCACATAACCTCGTGTATTTCGCTTTTGATCGACTTAGTAAACAAGATAGTCGAGGAACAATGTTCAATCGACTGAATAGGAAAACTTCCTCTTCAAATGCTCCATAATAGACTTCTGTATTTACACAGTTCAGAGAACTGGTTTACCATTACCAAAGTGAACCAAGTTCTCTCAAGAAAGTCAAGAAACAAAGGAGGCAACGTAGACATCATGTTTCAAAGTTTGTAGAAACAGTTGAGGATGTTGATGATAATATCCAAATTTTCTTTACCAATAAACAAAAATTGAGAAATAAAAAAATCAGTAAAAGGTGCATAATGTAGACATCAATAAAGAAGACATTTTGGTGAACTATGTCACCATTGATCAAATAACGTAAGAATCACAATCACAAGAATCATCTTCAACAAATGAATGCAAACCAGCTCTATCTATACTTCAAGAAACAGGGCAAACTTTCACATACAAGATAGCTGGCAAAGATGGCTTAAAGAATATCGACCCGATTAATGGAAAGTTTTTAAAGCGCTTCTACACTTGAAAGGAAGCATCGCTCCTTTACGCACGAGCCTAAACTGCATGTTACTTTTGGCCCGTATGAGTTAAAACTGTGCACGGCTCAACTTATATATATATATAAAAAAAAAAAAAAAACTTGTTGCTCTTAGCTTGCATAGGCTAAAACTGTGTACGACTTGACCAAAAATAAAGTCCCATGAGCTCCTTGATGCATGAGCCTAAACTGTATGTTACTCCTGACCCACATGAGTTAAAACTGTGCACGACTCAACTTATATATATATAAAAAATCTGTTTCTCCTGGCCCGCATAAGCTAAAACTGTGTACGACTTGATAAAAAATAAAAATCCATGAGCCCCTTGACACACGAGCCTAAAGTGCATGTTGCTCCTGGCCCGCATGAGTTAAAACTGTGTATGACATAACCAAAAAAAATTATTTTTTCTCTTTGGTCTCATGAACCGAAACTATGATGAGTTCAGCCAAAAGAAAAAAAGGAGAAGAACTTTGAATTATCGGTGAAGCTTTATCAAACATCAAATTCTCTTACTTGCAAGTTGACAAAAGTCTTGCATTTGATGACAGTTAGGTGAAGGAGTACATCACTCTGTTAATGGAGCAACAATGGACTTCTATATTGATCTTTTCATTTTCAGCATCTTGGGATTGTAAAATGCTCTCACATTGCTGAAGGGATTTATCACAAGAGACTGATTAAGGGCTCAAAACTTTTGTTTATCCGATTCTACAATCCACCTTTCGGGATAAGTCACCTAAGGTTGACACTCACTTGAAACTGCCGTAGAAGTCACCTAAGACTGTTGCAGAAGTCACCTAAAGCTATTGCAGAAGCCACTTAAAGCTGTCATAGAAGTGCCTTAAGGTTGTCATAGAAGTCACCTAAGACTGTCATAGAAGTTACTTCAGGCTGACACAAAAGTCACTTGAAGCTGGCATTGAATTCATTTGAAGTTGTCACAGAAGTCAGTTAAGGCTGCCACAGAAGTCAGTTAAGGCTGCCACAGAAGTCAACTAAGGTTATTGCAAAAGTCACCTAAGACTGTTGTAGAAGTCACTTAAAGCTTCCACAGAAGTCCGTTAAGGATGCCGCATAAGTCACCTAAAGCTGTCACAGAAGTTACTTTAAGCCTGACATAAAAGTTACTTAAGGCTGCTAAAGAAGTCACTTAAGGATGACTCATAAGTCACTTAAGGCTACCACAGAAGCCAGTTAAGACTATCACAAAAAGTCACATAAGAATGACGTAGAAGTCACTCTAAGGCTGACACATATGTCACTTTAAGGCTGCTACAGAAATCACTTAAAGTTGACATTAAAGTCAACAACTCTTGACACAGAAGTCATCCAAATTTGACACAGAAGTCAACAACTCTTGACACAGAAGTTATCCAAAGTTGGCACAGAAGTCAGCAACCCTTGACATAGAAGTCACACAAAGTTGACGCAAAAGTCAATAGCCCTTGGCACAGAAGTCACCAACTCTTGACATAGAAGTTATCCAAAGATGACGCAAAAGTCAACAGCCCTGACACAGAAGTCACCTAAAGTTGACACAGAAGTCACCTAAAGTTGACTCAAAAGTCAACAAATCATGACACAAAAGTCATCCAAAATGGACACAAAAGTTACTAACCTAAACACGACATGGAAGACACCCAAAGTTTGCACAGAAGCCACCCAAAGTTGGCATAGAAGTCACCAATTCTTGGAAATAAAAGTCATATTTGACACAAAAGTCACTCAAAGTTGACACAGAAGTCACCTAAAGTTGACCCAAAAGCCACTTAAAATTGGCAAAGAAGCCACTAATTCATACAAAAGTAGCAACTCAAACTTACCTCACCACACTGAAGCTGGTTTGTTGGATTATTGGATTGTTGGTCTTGTTGTCTACTACTACCAGATGCTATAAATTTCTTTCAAGCTATTGCAAGGGCTAATCACAAGGCTCAAAGAACTGTCATTTCTTTAATTTTGCAGTCAACCCTATTAAATAAGGGATATCAAAGGTTATAGGAATATGAAGTCTGGTGCTTTAAGATGTTGCATGCACTGATCACAAGCTCAAGAATTGGTATTTCTTTGATTCTGCAATCCATCCCATCAACGAAGGGATATCAATTGGCTGTAGAAATATGAAGTTTTCTGGTACTTTGAAACTATTGCAAGGATTGATCATGAGCTCGAAAACTGCTTGGTCTTTTGATTTTTCAATCTGCTATGTCACGAGGTTCACTTACTGCAAGAAAGGAATCTGATGATATAGGCTACTTTTAAACTGTCGCAAGGATTGATCATGGTTTGAGAATTGTTGGGTCTTTTGATTCTTCAATGCACCACTTCACGAGATCTACTTACTGCAAGAAAGAAATTTAGTGGTGTAGGCTACTTTCAATCTATCTGAAGGATTGATCACAGGCTCGAAAATTGCTAGGTCCTTTGATTTTTTAATCCGCCACATCACGATATCCACTTACTACAAGAAAGGAATCTAGTAATGTAGGTTACTTTCAAACTGCCGCAAGAGTTGATCATAGGCTCGAAAATTATGGGGTCCTTTGATTCTTCAATTTGCCACGTCACGAGGTCTACTTACTGCAAGGAATCTGGTGGTACATGCTACTTTCAATCTGCCTCAAGGATTGATCATGGGGTCAAAAACTGCTGGATCATTTGATTCTTCAATTTGCTACGTCACGAGATCCACTTACTACAAGAAAAGAATCTGGAGGTGTAGACTACTTGCTATCTGTCGCAAGGATTGATCACGGGATCGAAAACTGCTAGTTACTTTGATTCCTCAATTCACCACGTCATGAGATCCACTTATTGCAAAAAAAAAAAAGGAAAATTGGTGATATAAACTACTTTCAAACTGCTAGAAAGATTGATCATAGGCTACTTTCATGCTGCTATATGGACTGCAATAAGCTTGAGGACCGTTTGGTTCTTCAATTCTTCACTCCACACCGTCATGATGTTTTCACTGACTGCAAAAATATGACCTTCAATTCTTGAGACAGATTTCAAAACTGCTACATGAACTAGGGTCTTTGGAATCTAAATCCACCATTCTCGAGGTACTATTGGTCTTTGAAATTTGCAATCCATCCTTGGATGAGGATCTTTAAAATCTACAATACTCACTTCTTGAGGTACACTTGATCATTCTTTATTCTGAAATCTACAAAGTATTCCTTAATCTAGCTTTTGAAGTAGCCATTAAAAAATTAAATAAATAAAAGAAAAAAATCTTAATGATTTTTTATGAGTCAAGCATTAGGCATTCATGTATATGTAAAATATTGAAGTAGGTAACCTCAAAAAAATGCAACAAAAAAAGTTAATGTGTTTCATACTGTTTAATCATCTGATATCAATAAGGCTTAACGTCCAAGTTATCGGCTTTAAACAAATGGTCCAAAATTGGAGGACCAAGGCTTCGGTTCAAGAATATTGTAGAATTCCACACTGTCATTCAATGATTAAAAAATATATAAATTGTTATTCAATAAAGAATTCAAAACGTTACGGAAACAAACATTGACAAAATAAAAACAAAAGAAGAATAATAAGAGGAATACTAGAAATTAAAACCACTTGAAATCAATAAAGAAATAGAATAAGAGAAAAAAAAAAAAAAACCCTAGAGGTTGCTTGTAATGAATGCAAGGCTGCCAACTTGCCCAAAAAAAAAAAAACAAGGCTTCCAAACTATTGAAACTTGGAATAAAAAATGTTGAAATCTGGTAGAAAAGAAACATATAGTAAGGAATAAAATGTAAAAGGAAAATTTTTGTTAATAATAGTACGACACTATGCCGACTGAAAAATTCTTGCAAACAAAATCATAGAAAAGTCATCCAATTGAGGTCTCAAAAATAAATAGATAAATAAAACAATTATGGATGAATTATTATGGCCAAACAGTGCAGTATCCGTATGTAAACATCTAAAAAAAAAGACGGACTTGATAGTAATGTCATGAGAAAATTGAAAAGCTTGAAAATTGTAAAACAATAGAAAAGAAAATGAAAAAAAATACCTGAGATTAAATTCTTGAAAAGCAAAACTACATAAAATTAAATTTTCTGGAAAATCTCTTAATTGTCGTGACAAAATCAATTTAAGGTAAAGTTCTTAAAAAAATAATTAAACTTGAAATTGAGTGACCCAAGAGAATATTCTTCGGTTAAAACCACGTAAAAAAAATTAATACTTAACATAAAATTTTGGGGCAAAAATATTCAAATTAACATCCTCAAAGTAAAGTTCTCTAGATCAAAATCTCAAACCACAAAATTGTATCAAGAAAATCGTGTCATGATCAAGAACAGTCGAAAAATAAGTGACCAAAAATAAGATTAAAGAAAAAGATAGATTGAGCAAGGTAAAAATTCTTTACGTTGAACAATAAAAGTTCATGATAGACAATTAAAAAAATTTAAAATTTTAAAATATACAAGTCAACCCTTTTCATTAGATTGAATAAAGTTGGTCTACGTCAAAAAAAAAAATCTGATTAAGTTGCCATAAAAGAAAAAGAAACAGTTTGCAAAATAAAAAATTTATTTAAGATGGTGGCCATAAAATTTTTCGGTCAATCGTTATGGAACAATTAGGTTTGACAGTTATGAAGGTTAAATTTCACAAAGAACCACATGCTTAGAACTATTAAAAAATAAAAATAAAAATAAAAAATAAAGAACTTAAAAAGGGTTATAATGATATCAACAAGAGAAAAAAATAAATGGGGCAGCTCCATGCAAGAAAAAAATAATGTACATCGGTCCATTAGCTTGAATTGAATGAAGAATATTGGTATAAGCTTGTCAACTATACAAATAAATATTGGTAAAAAAAAAAACTTAATGATACTAAAGCAAGAATAAAAATACCACCAATAAAAACAAAAGAATGAATAACAAGAGAAAGACAAAACTAAGCATGAAGAATTATTTGTGACCAAGAACCAGAAAAAGAATTGAACAGGAGAAGCATTTAAAAAAAAAAAGAACTAAAGTAGACAAAATGAATTAAATAATGTACAAAAACTGAAAAAAGGATTGACAACATAAGTCACAAATCCAAGAAACAAATTCATGAAAAAAGATTTAATTGCCTAAGTATAGATAAATTAAAATTCTATATTTTAGGTCGATGTGTTTAAGAAAAAAAAAAGATTTTTTTTTACTCTAATCATAGAAATTGGCTATTTTGACTCCTAACTAAATTGGGATTGATAAAGATTAAAACATATCACAAATAAATTTGAGAATCATATCTGTCACACATTGAATTCTATATGAATTGTAGTTTTATAGGAATTATTAAATAAATTAAAAAGACTAGATACTCTAATCATATATAAAATGGAAGTCTATATTTTAGCACCTGTGTCGTATGTACAAATAAAAATAGAATTGTGACTTCTATATGATTTAGAACTGTATATCAATAAAGGACTAGAAAGCAATAACTAGATTGAATTTTGTATCTTATTTAGAGTCTAACATGGACTATAATAAATTAATATATATATATATATAAATTAAATTTAAACTCTTTTTAAATCAAAATATAAATCGAGACCTATTTACATATTAATAAAATATGCAAATAAGTTTCGAGGGGGCATTTGTAGACATTAAAAAATTAATGTTTTAATGTCTATAATTGGATCAAAATTAATTAGATAAATTAAATTGAGTTGGACCTAAATTCCATAAGCCCAAATAAGACAAATCAAATAGGCTTGAGTTAGACCTAAATTCCACGGCCCAAATGTAATTAATCAGTCTTATTAAATTAAATTAAAATGGACGTAAATTCCATGAGCCCAAATAATAGAAGTTCAAATTAAATTAGTTTGAACTTAAATTTCATAAGCCCAAATTAAAAAGACTTTTAAAGGTAAATTTGATTGGACTTATATTCTATAAATCAACTAAGGCCCACAAATTTATGGGTAACCCATTACCTAAAATTCACATAAGGGTATTCAGGTAAAATACATTTATATGGATAACTACTCTTACCACTATAAATAGAGGTCTGGGGTAGGCCAGAGGAAGAGCCAAAAAGAAGGCCAAAAAGGGAGAGCAAGAGAAGTCAAGAAATAGGGAAGATCAAGAAAACTCTGCCCAAGTCCACCTCAGGAGAAGAAGGGAAGATCAGTAGTGAAGCTCTGCCGGATTCTATCCCCAACTGAGGTCTTGCAAATCCATCTCTAAGGAGAAGAAACACCACCAAGGTCCTTCTTCAAGAGATTCAAATCATCTTCAAATCATTCAACACAAAGAACAGTGAAAAGATTCTATAAAGTTAAGTCAAGTCAAAGATCGAAGCACGAGATTCACATCAATTCAACCATTGTCTTCAACAAACACACTAAATCAAAGAT
>CM042196.1:8061938-8073707 GCA_023539305.1 Ilex asprella
TGGCCCAAATAAACACAAAGAGTTGAAATTTAGATTTATAAAACCATTGTTGTAAACATATTTGAGAACCCAGTGAGTCAAAGGTCTCTGGTCAAAAACATCATTGAAGAACACAAACTCAGTGAGTCAAAGGTCTCTGGTGATTTTAATGTGTTAATCCCATACCTTTATGTTGATGTCCCACCTTCTACAACAACAACCACCTCACCTTGTTGGGGCTTTGTTTGTGCTGTTGTTGGCAGTAACATACCACCTCCAGTCTTCTCCTCTGCTGTATTAATCTTGACCAGCACTCTGTCACACAGGGGGTTAAGTGAAGTGTATTGCAATCCGAACAACACAACAAATGACCAAAATATGTAAATGAATCACAAAATAATAGGACAAATACAATTATCCTCAGATGTAATGTATTGGCAAAGTGAATCAAATAAATGAAACAATCCCATATGATAAAGTCTGAGAGCGTGTGCCAAAAAGTGGAACTAATTCTACCTAATAAAGTCTCACACTTAAAAGAGAAATAGGTAAAAGAGCCTCTATTATTACAAGAAGAGTGTTTGAAACAGCAAGTCCAGTGGACCAAAAATTTCTACAGATTCACTGAATAAATGGCATGTACTAAGGCGACCAACACCATAGCAAGTAGGGATAAAAATAAAACGTTACATATGAGCAGAAAATAGAAGTCCTTAATAGGTTGCATAAAAAGGGGTAATGAGCCAAAAAAAAAAAAAAAGATAAAGACCAACAAATCAAATTTAAAAAGTGGGGGTCGATAAAAAATATATCATCCTTGCAATTGTCTGAAAAATAGACCTCAACATAAACAATAACAGAACACAAATAAACTTGAAAAAATAAGAAGAAACATAAATTTTGTTCATACATTCAATGTATTCCTTCATGAAAAGAACCTGTAGCAATGGCCTGAAGCCTAGGCTAAATAGTGAGGAAATAACAAATTATGTTGTCATCAAGGCCAAGTAGAAAATGGTCCTCCCCTCCCATAAATTATATAAAAAAAACACATTGAGGTAATTGATGTTAGTATTTGCATCTATCGATGACAACATTTCCATCAAGCAAATTTTTTTGAAAAATGATCATTTTTAGAGTCTTCCACTAAATGTTTTGCATGTGGTTTAAAAACATTTTGTGATGCAATGTGGGAGTGAATAAGTAAAAAGGTGTTTTTCAATCAATATAAGTTACAATTTACACCTGACACCTAATTATGAAATTTGAAGTGATAGTATGAGAACACAGAAAGTGCTTTCAAATCTCAATGCCTCTTAAACATTTCAACAGATGAAGTGCCTAAAACATCTTGAAGCCAATATCCATAACTCATTAGAGACACATAAAGCACTACACACACATATAATTGTAAGAGAACAATCATGGGGCCAACATTTAAGCCAAAAAAAAAATCAATTTTAACTCACACCATCATCCTGCACGGCCCGATTAGATCAATATACGATGAATATAACACCTGGACACGAGCAAGTTATGATATAATTATGAACAGCTGCAATAATTCCATTTCTCATTAGAATAAAAAGTGGAAAACCCGGGTTTCTTTAGCCCATTTATCGTTGCCAACACATAAGAAATTTGGTGTACATTCTTATGCTGCTATTCTTGAGTGCAACAAAAAAAAAATTCCAGGTTATGAATTATTGTGGTCAAACAAATTCCTTCTCACTAAAATTGTTTCTTCATTCAATTTTTATTGAAAGAAGTTTGCTAGATGTAAAGTGCTTTGGTTTACCTTGGTAAAGGACTATCCATTTTTATCTTTTATCTTCTGCTATCTTTGGCAAGCCAGAGGTCATTTACAATATTAGTTCCTATACCTTAAAATGCTATAGAGTTCTAATCCAATCTTATACTTTGTGGGTCTAACCATGTATGTTTCAGTCACCAGTGCAAGCATACAAAATGTCCAGAGGGATTGAAGATAGACCAACCCTTGCTTAATTTTACCGTGATATAATTTTGGAACATGTGTCATTAAAGATGATGTGAAAAGTGCATGAGATCAGTTTAGAAGTCATTAATTAACTTTCATGCAAAATGCATATCCCTTTCACCATCTGGAAGTGATGAAAGTTTGCTCGACTCTGACAGAGAATTGGAGATGACACTTTGAGACAACAACTAGAAGACGTGAACTCGCTGACAGAGGAACTGATTGATAGTACCATGACCAAATTTTTAGAGTAGGTGAAAGATGGTAGTTGGACAATGGGTGGATGGTCTCAAGTAAACACCGACTACTCAGTGTCAAAACTTGCTGTGAATGCATACACAAGGTTTATGGCAAAGACACTTTCAGATTGCCCAGAGGGTCAGAAGATATACATCAATTGCTACTGCCTGGGTTGGGTGAAGACTGCATTGACTGGTTGGTCTGGGCATAATTCTCTAGGGGAAGGGACTAACACTGTAGTGTGGCTTTCCCTGCTACCAGACCAGTTTGTGAGTGGCAAATTTTTTGCTGAGAGACGTGAGATAAGTTTCAATAAAGCTGACTGAGATCATATTCGACAACAGCTAATAGAAGGAATACTACTGCAAATAAAGCTGGTTGTAATCTAGCTTCTGCGATAAGAAGAGTGCCTAGTTTTAACAGAGAGCAAGAATAATTCATACTGTCATCCATCCATGGGGAGGAAGACTGATTGCAAGAGTGAAAGAAAATATCTGATCTCATGATAATCTTGGTTCCTGAAATCTGAGTTGTCCAAACTTTGTGCCATCCATCTCTGTTGCCTTGAGATGAGGATTTAGTGAGCATCATCCATGAATTGAAGAGCTGCATTTTGGTATATTTATCCAACCATTTACCATTCCATACCAATAGAATAATCCTATCAAATTAGAATAAGTTTCAACAACATACCACGCATATTTGGTGCTTTGGAAAGCATATGCATTCTCCACAAACAGGGTCTCAATATCTCCACCTAGATCTAACCTTATTCACTAATTCCTATCCAAAATACGAATTTTCAAACACAAAGGCAATCACAAATTCGCAATCAAATAGTTTGTATGCACTTTCAAATTCTAAATTCAATTACTTAAGCATAAAATTATGCTAGCAAAACAATCGAATAAATAACAATAAGAATAAATTATTGCTCAAGAAGCTGTCATTTTCTTTGTAGGTCTAAAAAATCAAAAACTAAAAGGAAGCAAGCTAAGAAAGTGGAATGAGAGATTACCATCTAAATCTTTCTTGGCTGTAGCATTGGAGACCGTACGATCGGCTTATTGAATTCAATTACTTAAGCATAAAATTATGCTAGCAAAATAATTGAATAAATAACAATAAGAATAAATTATTGCTCAAGAAGCTGTCATTTTCTTTGTAGGTCTAAAAAAATCAAAAACTAAAAGGAAGCAAGCTAAGAAAGTGGAATGAGAGATTACCATCAAAATCTCTCTTGGCTGTAGCATTGGACTTTCTTAAGAGTACATTGAAATCAAATTCTTTATCGTTTCATGGATTCAAATTGTGTCAATCAAGCAATCAATCAGTACACATGTGAGAGAGAGAGAGAGAGAGAGGAGGAGGGTTACCTTACAGCCGGAGTGATGAGAAGAGGAAGCCGAAGAGGAGGGTTTAGAAGAGGCGTCATCATCAACGGAGTCGACAACCTCTTAACTACCGTTAGAAGTGTACTTGAGAAGGTAATTAGAGAGAAGGATTCCTCACTTGTTTATCATCAGAACTTAGAGGTGAATGACTGCCGTATGTGACCAAACATCTCTCACCTGGAGAGAAATCAGTAAGTTTAACCTGCAATCAAATGGACATGAATTATAAGCAAAATAAAGAGGTAAAATTAGGTTTCAGGTTGGAAAGATATTTAGCAAAAAGATGCCTGAAAAGTAATAACGGACCTCAGGATGAGCATAACAAATTGGACTATTAAAGGTAGTGGCACCTCCCCAAAGATGAACACCCTGCTGATGTACTGTGGCTAAGTATGTCCCAAGTGGTGACCACTGCATAGAACCCTCAATCTGGAAAAGTAGAAGGAAGTAAAATTCAGTCACTCAAAAAATTAATAGGAGTATGACAACATAGATCATGATGATGACAGACAAGGTATTTTTGATTCTCACGGAATCATAATAGACTATAACACTTGGCAAATCCATTTCCAAACTATCAAACAACTATTGGATACATCAAAAAATTGCCAGTCCTACTTAATTGTAAATTAGAACTATATGGAATGGAAAAATATTGGCCAAATTGTGGATACACCTAATAGTGTGTGGCATACCCAGGATAAACTGAAAAAAGTGATCAATGCCACTGCACTTATGTAATGAGTAAATTACCAAATAACGAACTCAACCTGATTGCACCATCTGCATGTACACATGTATTTTGCAATTATGTAAGTGTATTTCCCAACCTCCTGAACAAAAGGGGCACAAGTGTCTCCCTGATCAGTGGGGTGGCTAACTTCGTTATGGAAATTTTAATTTGGATCAGGAATTCCTTTGCTTTAGATTTTTGCTCTCAAAAGGAAAAAGGGGGGGGGGGGTACTTCCAAAATCTTAAGCAAAAAAGAAAATGACATACAAAAGTTCATTTAGTTTTCTATGACAGAATGTGAAATGCTAGTCCATCATAAAGAAGTATCTTGAATTTTTAAGTAAGCTCAGTTAATCATTGGTCTTCATTTCATATTGCATTTATTACACATAGAAGAGAAGCATGGTAAACAAAAATTTCGAATCTAAATCATGCATGTGTATGTGTGCAAAGAGAAAAGGTCATATGAATAATTCTAATCCTGAGCATCAATGATCATAGGATTTATCAGTAGATGGGATACTACTAAGCACCTGAACAACATATGTGTCATTACATAACCTGGAAGATATCTTTGTTTCTGATAAATAAACAGTTTTCTTTTTTGTTGATTGAAATCAAGGAAAGAACGACTACCATTTACCAACATCTATTACCAGTTTGGGGAAAAAAATATTTGCATACTTTGAGAGCATGAACAAGCTCGGGATTCAGTAGTCTAATATCATTCCAATAGATCTCCACATCCAATCCAGCATGAATAACAAACTGATCACGAGCTTTCTCATCGGTAAGCCATTGTTGTAAATTTTTCCTCTATAAGTTGGGAAAAAAACAAATCAAATAATCAGATTGAAAGTCTTATATATTCAATGTCAACATTCTTAATCCCGCATGTCTGAGGCTTTACTAATGTGCAATTATACATCCTTTTTTCATTGGCTAATCATCCTCTATTTTTAACAGTGAAAATGTGTATAAAACAAAATCATCACCATTGCAATTACCAGCATATTCGTGAAGATCAGTTTGATTGGTGGTAGAGGATTAGGGAACAACAAATATATGTGATTCATTTACATATGGATTTGATTGCAAGAGGGGAGGGAGAGAGAGGGGATATACCAGCTGCTGCTGCTGCTTAATGGAAGGAAATGAGTAGGAAATCGTCGACGATGGAGCTTTGGAGTCTGGCCTCTGAGTGAGCCCCTCCTACCTCGACTTCGAGTGTTCGTTCGTCATTCGAACCTCGAATTCAATGCAGCGCAAATAGAGAGATAGATAGACAACGAGAGAGGGAGGAATGGGAGGACGTCAGACCTCAGACAGACGACGACACGCACAGAACAGAGGCTGAAATCGTTTTAGGGTAAAAAATGCCCAAATTCAACAACGAAATTAACACTCAAAATTTCACACCAAATCTGAAAACCCAAATTTCAAAAATACTCCAAAATCCCCCAATTTGAAAACCTAAATTTCGTAAATCGTGTGACTGTGCGTGGTATGTGTGCGTGATCTCTGTGTGTGTGTGTGTGATATCTGTGTGTGTGCTCGTGATGTCTGTGTGTGGATGTGTTACTGGAGAGAGAGAGGAGGGTTTGTGTGTGTGTATGAACAGAGAGATGGAGGGAAGGGGCATGGGATTGGGGGAGAGAATCTGGAGGGAGGGCGTGTTTGTGTCTAAAGTAGGGGATAGGGAAGAGAGATGAGAGGAGGAGATGACAATACCTTGGTGGTGGAGCTGTGGCTCTGGTGGTGGTGCTTCGTTCATCTATGGCGAGAGAGAGAGAGAGAGAGGTCGTCTGTGTGTTTGACGGTGTGAGGAATACCTGGCGGTGGTGATGGCTTGTCTGACAGTTGAAAGGATTGAGTGGATAGATTTTTTTAAAAAAGGTGTTGAATTGGGGGGGGGGATGAGAGATATATTAGTGACCGTTGGATGATGAAGTCTTAATTGAATTGAGACCGTCGGATGTTAAAGCCTTAATTAATTAGAGACCGTTGGATGTAATAACTCGGCCTCACATGATCTGTAACTATAACAATAAATCCTTTATTTTACTGTACGAGGTATACATAATTACATATTCCCAAATTATGGAGTTTAAACCCCCCCCCCCTCCCGGCCACCCCCAAAACACCAAAACCCCGAAGACACAAAGAAAATATTGAATATTACGGTTACACTAAGTTATTACATTGACCCTATTATCCAGGATTATGTTAATTATCCATTACAGTTTTCTTACAGGCTTGTTTTTGTTTTTTTTTTTTTGAACAATTCTTACAGGCTTGTTTGCACCCTATGGTTTACCAAGTCTTTCTGTGGCTTGTGGTCTCGACTTCTAGAAGGTTGAAATTCAATTAGACCACTTTTGTCTTGAAGAGTTCGCTATGTACATGCTTAGAAGTCAAGTTGATAAAGACACATAGTACACACTGCAAGACCTCTTCTCCTTCTCCATTTCAATAAATCCATTTTTGTAAATTCTTTTCGAACATGAAAGACTGAGTCAAAATATAGGTACCCAGAAAGAATAAGAAAATAAACTGATACAAGTTTTATGTTTTATATTGTGTTTATGTTCATAATGAGACTAATAATGCGCATTTCTGAGTCTCGTATAATACAAATGATGAGGCTGAATTCATCCAATCAGAGCCGACCCAACAGTGTAACAAAAAAAATATTAGTTTTAAGCCTTCACATATGAATAAAACCTCAAATTTATAGGTCAATAAAATAAGACAAACCGTAGATTAAAATTCACTATAATGTAGCTAAATAAAAAACTCGTGAAAGAATAAGGCAACAAAAAGAATTTGAATTTGGGTTTGAAAATTCAACCCGCTCACAAATAATCACATTTATTAAAGGGCAAAATGATTAATAAGAAAAAAGTGTTGACAATTGACATTATCAATTTCTTTCTTTAATTAAAAAAAAAGTATAATCAACATATCTCTCCGGTTCAAAAATAAAACCAATTCAAACACATTTTCTACTTCTCCAAATCTTAGTTTTTTTTTACTCATTTAAATTCTAAACGCTAACTAAATCATTCATTCTCATAAAAAAAGATCTTTTGAGTTGTTACTCGTTACAAATTAAATGTAACAAAAAATTAGGTGAAATTTGCATACGTAAACAAGTAACATATCATAAAAAAATAAAAGATACTGAAATAATTCAATAAAAATATAACAATAAATGTATTCATAATAAAGTCAAATCATGTAATACCACAAATTTCGATGAAAAACATACAAAATAAATAAGAAGAACAGAAAAATATTTGTGAAACAATAGATTACACTCTTTTAAATATCTATAATCAAAAGTCATACTGTCAATCAAAAAAATATTTTAACAAATTTTGAATAAAAAATAAATTAGTAATTTTGAATATTAAACAGTAAAAATAATAAACTTTAAATTAAAAATTATTATTATTAAAAAATAAAAAATCTCATTAAAACTTATGGCCTCACACCCCCTGAGTCAAGTATGACAGTAACAGATATGAAAGTAAATTTGCTCCACCAAGTTGTAAACGTAAACTGAGTCAATATGAGAGACATGGAAAAAGGATTAAAATTGCTTTTACTTAATGACAAGAAGACTTGCTTATCTACTGAATACAACTGCTAGAGGTAAACCAACCTTAGCATTGAGTGTTAGCATTTATGCATTTAGAATAAGATTGGATGGTCAACAGCCAAGAGTTAGGCGTAACAAATAAATTTAAATAAATAATTTGGTAGAAAATATCACTGGTGTCATCGCAGACTAATATCACGTGTGTGTAAGGAAGGTAAACGAGCCGAACAAATGAATTTGAATCTGAGTCTGACGAACTCGTTCTTTAAAACGAGTTTAAAAAAGTTATCAAGCTCTGTACCTTTTATAAAAAAAAAAAGAGCTGGGGCTGAGTTCGAATAATTCGAATATTTTACATATAAAAGAGTCAAACTTTACAAGCTCGAGCCCAAAACTAATTGAGCTTATAGAGCTCGTTTTCTAAATGAGATTAAGAAATTGTTCGAGCTCGATTTGTTTTGTAAACGAACAAGTTCAAGTTGAGCTAAAAACGAACTGAATTCAATGTAAATCAAGCTCGAATAACTCGGATCATCTACCGGTCCTTCGCGCGGGTGTGTGTATGTGTGTGTCACATGATATATAAGTTTATTTTTCCAAGGAATAGAATCTTAGAATAGAAAAGAATCTTGACAATCTTTGAGATCCAACCATGAGAGATTTATTCCTTATAAATATTCTAATTATGGCATGAATAGTCTATTTTGACGGAATAAAATTAATCGATATGTGTGTAAGTTGGCTGAGACACACCTCATCGTTAGCCTCAAGAGACCTTTTCAATTCTTTGCGGGGTGAGAGGTCAAGCATTTAGGCTATTTAATTAAGCAGTTAAGCCAACTATCCCTCTCTTTATATATATTTCAGTTTCTTCCCTTGACAGTTACCTACCACACCGAAGGAACCGTTTCAACTCCCTCGAGAAACTGCACCCACTCAACAACCAGTGGAAAGTAACATCTTCCATTGCTTGCACTCCTAATCCTCTACACAAACCCTACAAATACTCTTCATTCTAACCCTTAAAACAAACCCAAAAAACACCATTAAAGTCGCCTGAAACACTGAGGAGAGAGAATCATGGCAACAGTTCCTTCATCGATGGCAATGGCCGAGAAGGTGTCATGGCACTGTGCTTTGTTTTTGGCAGTAATGCTGGTGTTGAGCTGTTGTGAATCAGATGAGAGAGAATTCATGGCGCCGGTGCACTTTAAGGACATGATGAACAAGCCATGCGACGAGATTTATGTGGTTCGGGAGGGAGAGACTCTGAATACTATCAGTGAGAAGTGTGGAGATCCATATATCGTTGAAGAAAATCCTCATATCCATGACCCGGATGATGTTTTCCCTGGCCTGGTTATCAAGATCACCCCTTTCCAGGATCGGTAAAGAGTCCAATCCTAATGAGCTTGTTTTTGTCATAAAGGAGAGGTTTAAAACTTCAAGAGTGGTGGAACCTATCTCTTTGGACAGGCCCATGCTTTGTTAGTCAATTTAAATTCTGTCTCTATGGGGAGAAAATGTCTTCAAAGTGATTACTGGAATGTGATAGCCTTTATGTTATTAGTGATGGGGTACAAATTGGGGGCAACATTGATTAGCTCCTGCTATCTCTCCCGGAAACTGTAATAGGTGAAAATCTTGTGTAGTAAGATGCGATTTTCTTTTCTTTTGGGGAAGCTTTCCTTGTGTTTTGAGCATGCTGTCGTGTGGCCTTGTTTTGGCTTTTTGGGTTTTGATGTATTTCTCACTTTTGGTTATACGAAAATTACATACCTAGCCAATTTTTTTTAAGTATGGTTTGCGTAAGATGCACTTCAACTTTGTGAAGGAAACCTTAAGGATATAACTCAAATGGTAACATGAATATATGGTAAACTCAGATGTCTTAAATTCAAATCTCATTAACCTCTCGATAACCTCTTGGGGTCAGAATTTCTAATGAATACCCTAGTCCTAATATGTATGACATTCCTTTGACTAAATTGGGAAGTTAATTAGTTGAGGTACGTGTAAACTGGCTCGAACAACACACTCCTGTTGGAAAACAAAAGGCTTTGTGAAAGTGATATATACAGCATGGATTAAAGAGGATTAATGTCCGGCTAACTTTATGTTAATTCTGGAAAGTCATACCAAATGGTGAGACAAAGCAAGTAATTTGAACAATAATACTGCTCCTATAGGTTTTTCTTACCAATCGATGTAGTACAATCACAACGATATAATTAATGGAATTTGGTAGAACTTAGTAATCGAACAATCCACATGTGTTATTAAATCAATCGACAAAGAAATAATCAATGTAGCATTGCTCTCTAATTTGAAATTCGTGTTAAAAAAATGGTAAGAAATATATACTGCGTTTTTGTGAAAAATATGTATGCCTCATCTTGACTCTTAAGCTTAGTTTTTAAACTTGGTTGTAATATGTGTAGGTCCAAGAAGGTGGGGCCGAAAACAAACATGCCCTCAGACCATGTCCAAGAGATCTTCAAGAAAAATCTGAGCCCAGTGTTTTTCTCCTGGCACATTTTATTTTTTTGGCCTGCGTCATGGCAAGAACAACTATGAACAGAATTGATAATCGAGTCGAACTTTGCGAGCTTAAATCGAGTCTATTGAGTTTATTTTTTTAAACGAGTTTAAAAAATTGTTCAAATTCATCTCGTTTAGAAAATGAGCCGAGCCCAAAGCGAGCCGAGCTAAGCCTATTAGACACGTTTTTTTAAATGAACCAAAAAAATTGTTTGAGCTTAACTCGTGTCCCATACTAGTCGAACTCAAGTAACTTAACTCGATTATCAGCCCTAACTATGAATTTCATTTAATTTCGATGAGGATTGGGGTAATAATTAATGATGTCAAACATAGCCATATCATGCCTAAAATCCCTAGATTTCACAGAATGTCATGAAATCCTGGCTTTTCAAGAAGGAAAATGTTACCAAATCCAAATGAAACTCAAAAATTAAAACTTAAATGTATATCATCCTTTGAATGAGTGTGAAATGAGTGGGTTCCACTAAAGAAATTAATGAAATTCACTCATCCAAGAAATAATATGTATTCGGGTTATAACTTTTTAAGTTTCATTTAAATTTTATAGTATTGCTCTTTTGAGAATACTCTCAAAGGTCGACCAACATGTACTAGGGAATGGAGGTGGCCGATAAATATTGAATGGTTCGAAATCTGATTCAAATTCAATTTAAGCTTCATGGGTGCATAAAGATAGTATTGAATCGATTCTTATAAGCCAACTTAAAGGTTGAAAAAAAAAAGTTGAAGAGGTTGAAAAAACCAATGCCAATGAAAAGAAAGGAAAGGGTGTCACAACATAATGGGCTGGACTACAGCCAGCCCGGATTTTTCTACCGGCCCGTGGCTCATGTGCTAGCTGAGCCCATCATTTGACAACCCATTAGTCCAGCGGGTAGGGTTGTGGTGTCCATCTTTCGACCCGATAGATAGGGGTGTAACTTGGGTTGAATAACGTTAAATTAACTATTAAATTGAGGCGTTTGGTGGAGGATGCCTTCTCTGTTTTGCCATGGCTTCCTCAAAACAAATCATGTTCAATGCAAATATAAGAATGTAGAGTCTTTTTTCTCTTTTTGTGATTAAATAAACAAATTTCAAAAGGAACTTTTGTATTATTATTATTATTATTTTTCTTTTGTTTCTAACAAACATGTGACCCGTTTATAAGAAGACAAGAAACACAATTTATTTGTTCAAAAAGCACCAACTATATCTAATTATCAAAAGCGTCCACATGGAAAACATGTTGGAAAATCTTGTTTGGAATATTGTG
>CM042196.1:8083937-8109701 GCA_023539305.1 Ilex asprella
CCACCACACTTACCATCACTACCCGTCATCACCCACCATTGCAACTACCCACTGTCACCTACCATCGTCATCATTCGTCACCACTCATTACACTGTCGCTTAGAAACATTTTTCGTCGGCCAGCACCACCATCGGCACCGCCCACCACCACCGTCGTCGTCCCACCATCACCACTGCCAACCACCATCATTGTCATTCACCACCACCACCGCCATCACCCACGACTGCCACTACCATCATCGCCACCCAAAATCTATCACCACCGTCACCGTTGTCATCACCACCACGGTTGTCGCCACCCTCCACGATCATCACCGTCTCCCACCATCACCACTGCCGCTCACCACCACTAATACCGCTCACCCCTTTACAATTAGTACTTAAATTTTTTTATCTTTCATTTATGTTTGTGATTTGATTTTGGGTGTTAATACAAATATGTTTATTGTTGACAATTTTTTTTTATTATTCTGTGTCTTCAGGCATGAGAAATAACAAGTATAAATATAATATATCTATATAATAAAGTACAATATAAAAAATGACTTTTATTTTTTGCGATTGAGATCATTTAAATTTTACTTAAAAGTTAATCCTACGAATAATATTAATTCTCCAAATTTAATAGAAAAAATAGGTTGTTGTGACTTTTCAAAAGAGATTTTAAGACTTATAATTTCTCATAAGCACTTTAAAAAAATATCTAATTTTTTCTCAAAATTAAGAATAAAAATCTAATTTTTTCTTCAAAAATCATAATTAGTATACAACTATACTATCTATTAGAATTTAATTTGGTTGTTTACACGAAAAATTAAACTACAAATTACTCAAATTAAAGCTAGAATATATTGTATCAATTACACTTTGATCCCTTATTTAATTTTTTAGTTTTATTACAGTAGATAGTGTTGGCCAAGCCCAAATGGGCCAATCCATGTGGAAAATTCAAACTCAACTAAGAGCCCAAGCTTGTAAGAAGACCCAGTAGGCCTTATGAGACAGTGTTATCAAAATCGGACCGGACCGGCCGGTTGGACCGGTCCAACCATGACTTGGGGCCCTAACTGGTCCGATTCTCTAATCGGACCGCATAAGGAAGAGAACCGGAAAATCGATCGATTTTTATAAAAAACCGTGAACCAGCGATTTTTATAAAAATCAGACGGTTTGAAGACAAATGAAATAAATGCTTTAAAATTACAGAAGTCACCACTCCCCTGACCAGGTTAAATCGCAAAAGCCTCATCTGAACCAAGCGACCGTCGATTTCTCTCCCTTGACCAGGCTAAATCGCAAAAACCACCACTCCACTCCACTCCACTCCCAGGCGACCAACGAGCAGTAACCAGGCAAGGCGACTGCGAGTCTTCGACCATCGACCAGGCTACCTCAACTCAGGCGAGGCGGCTGCGACCATCGATCTCTCTCCCCTAACCTTGCAACTCAGGCGATCTTTCTCCTCTAACCTCGCAACTCAGGTGATCTCTCTCCCATGACCTCGCAACTCAGATCATCGATCTCTCTGCTTTCATCTCCTCCCTTTTTCTTGCTTCTATCAGATCAGACTGTAACATTAAGGTAAAAACTTCCTACAACTAATATATGCATCCTGGGCTAGATCAAATACCCTCTCATGCAATCTCAATTTTATCAAGCAATTTGGTTGTGTAATTACAGAGAGAATGTGCGTTATGCTCTTACTTATTTTTTAATAAGTAGTTGCAAATTAGTGAATGATGAATGATGTTTTTATTTGAGAATGGGATATATCACAATTGGGAGTATCATCACTGATTATTCTATTGTTCTGTTATGTTTTAATTGAGAATGGGGTTTGGACTTGGAGTGATTGTTTGTACTTGGATTGGAATTTTGATATTTGGCATATGTGTTTTTTTACTTAATTTCATAAATTTTATGGCAAATTGTATACATTTTAGATATTTATTATATTTTTTAGTTAAATTATTATGTTTTATAATTATTATATATATATATATTAATGATATGACCAGTCCGACTAGTTGATCCAACGGTTGAACCAGTGAACCATTGATCCGGTGCCCTTACCGGTTCAATGACCGGTCCGGTTCTGATAACATTATTATGAGATCGAAGATAGTCAAGCCTGTCAAGGAGCTACAGGAGCATTCAGGAGCCTTACCCTTGCTCGTTGAGGAGATGAGAGGTTACATGGGAGAGGAGATGTCACCAGGGAGAGGAGAGGTCGCCAAGGAGAAAAGATGTCATCAAGCTATTAAGTTGCCTCCAATCCGTTACGATCGTCAGACTAGTTATTCAATTACTACGCAAAGCGACTATGAATTGTATACTTCCCCAACACTTGGGGGGCTTCTTACAAATCAAGCTCATCTCTTCTTTCTTGTAATTCTCTGCTCTCTCAACACATTAGAGTTAATAAAATTCCCGGTGAACTTAGCCATTGAAAGTGGACATAGGTCTCGTTGACCGAACCACTATAAACCTTGTTTTCTCTCTTCCTTTACTTATTTTACTACATTTAACCGTTTACTTGACTAGTGGTGTCCAAGTTAATTTGTGCATTACTGCGGTGTTTTTCACCTGAAGAAGCTCACTATGCCCTGCGGAAGATCCATGAAGGAATTTGTAGAAATCATTCTGGAGGGTGCTCCCTCGCCCACAAGGTGCTCAGATAAGGCTACTTCTGGTCTAGTATGATGAGGGATGCCCAGGAATTTGCTAAGAAGTGTGACAAATGTCAGCGCTTTACCACTGTACCTAGGCAGCCACCAGAAGAACTCACAGCCATCACAAGTTCGTGGCCCTTCTCCAAATGGGGCATCGACATCCTAGGCTCCCTACCATTGAGTAGGGGACAGTGCAAATTTGTTGTGGTAGCAGTTGATTACTTTATTAAATGGGCGGAGGTCGAACCCTTAGCAAAAATAACAAACGTAAAGGTGAAGGATCTTATCTAAAAGAACCTAGTCTGCCGCTTCGGTATATCCCATGCCATTGTCAACGACAACGCCAAACAGTTCGACAACAAGCTCCTGAACTCATTCTGCGCCGATCTCCAGATAAAACAACCTCATTCCAACCCATCTCACCCGCAGGAAAACGAACAAATAGAAGTCATGATGAGAACAGTGCTACGCAGCCTAAAGACAAGGTTCGAAAAGGCGAAGGGTCTTTGGGTTAACGAGCTCCTAAGCATATTATGGGTATACCAAACCACATCAAGAACTCTAATTGGAGAATCCCATTCTCCCTCGCTTTTGGAACTAAGACAATCATCCCTGTGGAGATCGGGGTACATTCTCTAAGGGTCCAGCACCACGACCCCCGCCACCAACTAGAAAGGACTCTGCATCAACCTTGACTTGGTAAATGAGACAAGAGAAATGGTTGTGGTCCGCAACGCGGAACACAAATGTCGCATGACAAGGTACTACAACTCAAGGGTGAAGTCTCGTTCCTTCCAACCAGGAGACTGTGTCCTCAAAAAAGTGATCCTCGCCACAAAGGATGCAAGAGAAGGAAAACTGGGACCAAATTGGAAGGAACCCTACCGTGTAACAAAAGTGATAAGACCAAGCACCTACAAAATACAGAGTTTTGAGGGGAAGGTTTTGCCCCATCCATGGAATGCTGCGCACTACCAATGATACCTTGAGAGAGTTAAAATAGAAAAGTTGGGGACTTGGTTTTATTTTTTGTTACTTTTTTGGGCTATCTTCCGATATTGCTTTACATAAGCAGTGAAATAAATAAAATTTTTGGATTTACCTCAAAATGCATTTTTGTATTCAACTTCTCAAATGAGCATCAGTGGCAAAAACCACTTTTACAAAAAGTAGGACTACAAATACCACAAAATGATTTCCTAAAAAAAGAAAAAAAATAAAGAAATCAAAAATTTTGTAGTACTCTAACTACTCTCATGATCATCATCAGAACTTCCATCGCTCTCATCAGACGCCTCAGTTGGCAAGAAACCTGAGACATCAATATCAGAAAAAACAGTAGAAATCTTTTCCCATCTGAAGAGAGTTCCTATTTATTGATGCATGGAGTTTATCAAAATAAATCTTCATATGTATCACGTTTTTATTAGCAAAAATATAAGGTTGTTTAAAACAAGTAATTTTTTGATGCGCTTTGTGTACTCATATATATAAATACTAGGGGTAACTCATACTTGAAAGCACGGTACAATTTAAATGATTTTGAGAAGGATGTTAGTGACTATTGAATGAGCCTATTTGAGACCGTAAAATAGATTTATTGAAATTTTTTCTGTTTTATATTATAGATATTTTAGTAATAACCTTGTTACTAAAAATTAAACATTGATTTTATAATATTTATATATTAAATAATAATTTAATTTTTTAAATTACATAATTTAAAATTAAATTGAAGAGAGAAAATGAGAAGTTAGATATCAATTGATGAAATTTTGTGGCATTGGGGAGCGTTGATATGTTGATATGTTGATTTAGTTGTCAGACATTGAGGGTCGTGGAGAGAATATCATGCTTCTAAGTTGCAAAAAAAATTTACAATAATTTATTATTATTATTATTATTTTTGCTACGGGGTGTATATTATAGTTTTATAAGTCAAAGATTTCAAGTAATTTTATACCCTGTTTTGCCTGCCGACAGTTGATGATGGGGTCTTAGGGGCATTGCACGTGGAGTAGAATTGCTATAGTTATAATAATAGTTATTATTAAAGAATCAAGTAGCAATCAAGAGGAGCAGGCTATACATTTTTTTTTAATCCGGTAGGTCAAAGAATTGCACTTTGCCCCATCTAATACATAAATTATAATTTAAATAACCCCTTCTAGTAATTGTATAAGGATATGACAAAATATCATAAGTTTATCATAATTTACACTTATCTTATACATAGTGATAGATTTTTCGGATGCTATCTCATATCCTAATCTTAACCATATAGATAGTGATAGGTCTCTCGAATTCTATCATCTTATCCTAATAATTTCAAGAGTCACTAGAACTCTTAGTACTGTATAATATTTCATAAGGTTATTGGATTCGAAAAATTGACCTAATTTACAGACACGATGATGTTTTAAGTGATAGAATAATAATGACAAAATCAAACACTTACAATCATAATAATGCTATTAGATCATGTCACTGACTTAGGTTAGTAAGTTAAGTTAATATTATTGAAATATAATTTAAGGACTAAATGATTATAGTCAGAAAATTGTCACTGGTTCAAGTATTGAATATGTTTCACTATCAGTTCACAGTTTATTAAGTCTCTAAATTATATCTCAATAGTATTAATGAATTTTTATTTATTAGTTAGTAATGGTGTCTTAAAACTATTGAAAATTGAGCAACATTATTGAGACCTAATTCACTATAACACTTGGATTAACTGCAAATTCTATCAAACATTAAAACTTGATAATAACCCAATAGTTATAAAAAAATCACATAATTAGAATAACAAATTAAGTCATATTTTTAAATCACAATAACATTAATCTTAAAAATTTTCTCTATTTTACTCTTGATAATATTATTTAAACTAATTTTACTAATCAACTAATTCATCGTAACCATTTAATTGAGTATAAGTTACAACTAACATCGAATTTTAGTTTTAATCCAATAAAAATAGTGATCGATTCGGCATAGTAATACTATTGAGACCTAATTTTTTAACATAATTTACTATAGTTTTTAAATTTACTGTAGATCTTGTCGAATATTAAAATTTAGTGTTAATCAAATAGTTTTAATAAAATAATATGATTATCTAAAAAAATTAGGTTAAATTTTTAATTTGCATCGCTCTTTCAGTATATATATATAATTTATAAAAGCAGTTCATAGATTCTCAGAAGTCCTGCAACAGCTCTAAACTTGCATCTCTATATCTGCTCTATCTTGTTTCACCACCACACTTGGTCATTCTCTCTCATGGAGCTTGAAAAGCTCATCTTCCCCTTCTTCACCCTCTTCTCTCTCCTCATCACAGGTACAGATCATAGCTTTCCCTCCCTATCTTTCTCATTATAATCAGCTCTAAAATCAGTTGTTTTCTCTCTTTTGATACATACAGAACACCAGCTAGTGCAGGGCTCATCTCACCACCACCACCACCATCACCGCCACCACCACCAACTCTATGGCTTTCGTCCGACAAAGCTTTTCGTATTCGGGGACTCGTATGCTGATACAGGGAACAACAAGAAGTCTGAAGCAAACTCTTGGAAGATCCCCTATGGTATCACCTTTCCCGGTAAGCCGGCCGGCCGGTTCTCCGATGGCCGTGTCCTCACTGATTTTATAGGTACACCTCTTCTCTCTCTCTCTCTCTGAACGATTATTGTATGTGCTTTAGCTTTTGCTTTCAATTTGTGGGCTTAAATTAGTGGGTTTGCTTTACACTTGTATAGTTGTACTCAGGTCTGGTTGGCGTTGGGTCTCTCTGTCTCTCTCTTAATGATAAGGCTAACTCTGCTTGAGTTGTTCTTTGTTTGCGCATGTGCATTACAGCTTACATTATTGAGTCTTTAACTTTTCTCTCTGTTTTTTTCCTTATGGTGTCAGATCAATGTCATATCTTTTTCTAATTGCTCTACTTTTTCCTCTCTATTTTTCTGTTTCCCCAATGATCTTTTTTTTACATTCATAAATATAGTTATCAATGCATATTTACAACCAAGGGAGTCTAGAGACATGGATCAACCATAAGTCTAGATATTATGAGTTTAAAATTTGACAATTTATCGAATTCGAACTGAAAAAACAGACCAATCGAATTGGGCGTAAGCTGACTAATGCATATTTACATGTGTGCAACATTAGCCAAAAAAAATGTAGGGAGAATGTTTACCGACTTGTAGCCCTTCTTCTGTTTTTTATCCGACCCACATAGAAATTTCTTCACCTTTCACCAAATCTTCACTTTATTCTGCATTTACATGAAAGTTGACCACTTGGGTTGGGTGTCTCTTTAAACCTCACTTTACACATTAAACAATCAAGAATGATATATGTGAGTTTTCTTTATTTCTTTTTTCAGCTAAGTTCTTGGGAATAAAGTCTCCAATACCATACCAATGGAGAAAATATGGTGGTAAAAAACTACGGAATGGAATGAACTTTGCTTATGGTGGGACTGGAGTGTTCAACACTCTGTCTTTGGACCCAAACATGACCATCCAGATTGACTTTTTTCAGAAGCTCATCAACGACTCAACAATCTACAACAAGACCGACTTGCAATCCTCCTTGGCACTTGTCGCTCTTTCGGGCAACGATTATAATGCTTACTATGCCACTGGTGGCACTGCCCAGGTACAGTTTATAATACTACGATGAATGCTACTAGATTTCAGTCTAAATTTGATTTTAAATGAATTAAATCAGGAGAAGTTGTCAATTTGAGTCTCATTATGCATGCACTTGATAAAGTTTTGTTGAGTCGGGTTGAATTTTGAGTATACTTGTAGTCGAAGTCTATATACTAATCGGGTCGAACCAAATTTGAATATAGGATCTAAATATCCAATTTAGATCAAAATTTAGCTTTGGATTCCCTGTACTTACCCAAAAACATGAACAAACTTTGGATTCCTTGGCCAGCTTCCGTTTACATAAATGAGGTTTGAAAATTGATTAGAAACCAAGGGAAGGTTCACTATCCGTTCTTTACTCTTCAAGGAAAGACCATGATCTATCATAAATACTTATGATTGATCAAGAACTTTTCTGAAATAATTGTAATTTCTTTAATATAAATTGTAACTTGACTTCTAAAAATTGTAATTTAATATTTAAAAATTGCAATTTCGATATCTATCTAAATCTTTTATGATCGATTAAAAAATTTATAACTTCATTTTAAAAAATTATAAATTTCGATACCGTCTCTCCAACGGTATCGTAGTCCTGTAACTAATGGCATGTGAATGTGTAGTACCGCATAGCATGCCATCCACCGACACTGCTATGGATGCAAGTGCAGAAGTGCAGGTCTTCTGGAGAAATATTAAAAAATAATTTTTAATTTAATTTATTTATAACATAGAGACAAAGGAATAATTTTAAAATTCTCAATAAAGGTTTATCAATTAAATATTACGAGAATATAAAGATAAAAGAATTAACTAAGTATTATATCTACCACATTAAAGAAACAATTGGTCAAGATTTCCTCTCACCAAATTTTAATGCTAATTTTTTTTTAATTTACAAAATGATGTGCTACATTCATCACCACGAGATAAGTGGAATCTCGTAAGTACTTGATTGTGATGATTATGTCATGTCATTTGAGATGAGAGTTTGGTACCTCAATTTGGTAGGAGTAATTTTAAGTGATCAAAAAATCATTTTAAATCATGAATTTAATTATTATGGTTATTAATAAAAAAAATTATAAAACAATTTAAATTAAATAAAGAAGTTTTACATCTGTCAAAATCTTATTAGACTAAAAAAGAAGGTACGATACTGAAAAATAATTTTTTAGGAGTAATGCTACACTGACCAAATTTAAAACCCAAATGACATGACGGCATATTATTTGGAGTTTTTATTGGGATCCAAATGACACGACATCAAAAAAAGAAGCCCAAATCAGCTGTCATGTCATTTAAGCTCTAAATTTGGTCTCAAAATTTAGTCAGCATAGCATTATTGATTTTTTTAGTATTGTATCTTTTATAGAATCACTATGATATTGAAATTTTTATTTTTCAGTATCGTATTTTTTTTTTTAGTCTAATAAGTACGGGACGCCTATAAAATTTCTTTAGCTTCTTGTTTCATACCATCTTATTGTTTTACAATTAATAATTACAAATAAAATTGAATCTCAATGTCTAAAAATGTTCAACCTATGAGACTACTTTTCTCCAAAAAGCATTGTCAAACGGATTTCTTTACCCATAAAACATTAATCGGACAATTTGTTACCGTACTTCCCCCTCTAGATTTTTCTATAAAGAACAATGTTAATATGGCTTAATTTACTGACTTGCTTTTGGATTGACTTTGGGCTCCATTAAATATTTAAATTTGGTGTTAATACAATAATTCCAATGAAGTCATGTCATTAGGTCAATAAATTATGTCAAATTTTTAGGTCCAAATAACATTTTTCTTCTATAAATGACACAATACCACTGATGGTACCATAGCCTTTCTCCGAGTAATGTTATGTTAATTGTTAATTAAAATTATTATCGTCTTTAGATTAGTAATTGGTAGTATATCTCAAATATTTTGGGACATTTGTTTTTTTTTAAATTTATTCTTGATTATTGATTATAAAAATAATAAAATAAATAATTTTCACATGTATTAATATTTTATTAAAAACAAAAAATATAGTAAAAATTATTTTTCAAAGTGTAAACTGAAAATGAATCATATGAACAGGAGAGTGTGCAGAGGTTGGAATCTATGGAAAAACGACAAGTGTTATGATGCTACTAAGAAGTACTACCCACGATGTTTCTGTTGAAAAAACTTGCTGACGTTGACCAACCGACCTGCTCCACTTACTTAAAAGATACAAAGGTCCAAAACAAATACTGACTGTTTGGTAGCATTATTAACGAATCCTTTGATGGGTTAGGTGAGATTTTTTTTTTTTAATTCAACGGTCACTCAGGATATTTTATTCAGTTTACGTGTATCGGATTAATTTTTTTTTTTTGATTTGGTCAAAGATAGATTATTCATGTTCGAATTATGATATTTATAAGAGATAAATTTTTCATAATCTGATTCTAAAGGTTTATCAAGATTAAAATTCAAAACATTTGAGTTTACAAGTTACTTCTTGATTACTCATTGAAATTGTTTGTTGGGACTTCCTTATCCATGTAATCTGTGCAAGGCTACAGTTATTTAACTTGAGTAGAAAAATAATTTGGACCACTAATTTTGAATCGAATGATTTTATAATTATTAATTAAAAAATGATAAAATAAGAAAAAAATGCACATGGGGTGCATTTTTATTGACCAAAAAATACATTTTGTTACCGTAATTCTTCCCATGAACTCTACCCTAGGTGATATAAAAACCAAAAAAAAAAAAAAAACAATATCAATAAGTCCTATTTTTTCTTCAAAAGAGTCATTAAATTCTATCATATTTAACTTAAAAACAATTAAATCCTACTTTTGATAATTTATTCCCAAGAAGTCCTATACTCTATTAATAGTATGTTTTGTTTCAATTTTATCCTTCCCATAAAAATGGAATTTATATATATTTTTATAATTTTATATTCAATTATATTTATTGAAATATAATTTTTTATTTTAAATTAAAATGAAAATAAGCTATACTTTTAATTATCAAAGCATCCGCCCTATTGACATGTAGGAGAAGTTCATATATGAGTGAATATTATATAGTAGAAATGGCATTAAGTATATAAATATTTTTTATTTTATCTTTTAAATACAATGTTGTAACGTTGAATGCTTAAATTTGTTTATGCCTTAAAACAATAATTTTTTTTAATTAATTCAAAATGTGGAAGGACTGTATTCACATACTGGTTTTTATATTGTTTGTTCATGTAATTATATGTCTTCATGATTGAGATTAGATAATCAAGTGAGTAAAAATTTATATGCTTAAAAAATTAAATAGAACAAAAAAAAAAAAGAGTTTTAAATTTATCATTTCTATAACTCTTTATTGGTAATTACGTGTTTTTGGAGTTATGCACTAATTAAAAAAAATTATTTTGCTTTGGGTCCTAATAACAAATATTATTGGTAAAAGAGTAATTGGTGTGTTGATGGAAAAGATAAAATTAGAACAAAACATAATGTTGATGGAATATAAGACTTCTTGAGAATAAATTATCAAAGTTTATATAACTTAATTTTCCTAAGGTAAATATGATAGGATTTAATGATTCTTTTGGAGGAAAAGTATGACTTATTGGTAATTTTTTCAAATAAAAAGTCTTAAGTGGTATGGTATCGAATTTTTTTTTTGGGTATGGTAGCCAAACCGGTCATATAATTAGAAGTGTGTAAGAAACTAAATTATTACAAGCTGGGAGATCCAATGTCATGATTTATCACAATTACTTTGATTTGGTTAATTATTTTGTTGTCTACACGTTATCATCAATTCAACTTATCTCATAAATCCGTGTGGTCCTACGTTAATACTTCATGGACTTGTAGCTTTTTCCAGTATGATTTACAGAAGAATGTTGGTTCCTCTAATTGCTAAAATAGCTGCATGCATGCACTTTTGTTCATTAATGTATGCAGAAATTGTGTAGTATAAGTTCTTGATGGTAAAATTTCTTCATTTTCATCGATCAATGTACCTTGGGCGACTATTTTTTCGTATGTTTACAGCCTCGGGAGACTATTTTTGAGCTGAACTGTCTTCGATTTATATAGGGTTTGCAAAATTTCATCACTCTTGTGGTTAATCAATTGGAATTGAACTTGAAACGCATAAAAGGACTGGGAGTGAAGAAAGTAGCTGTGACAGCTCTACAGCCCCTGGGATGTCTCCCTCGAAGCACTATACTGTCTAAGTTCCAAAAATGCAATTCAACTGAGAACACCGCGGTGGCCTTCCACAACCTCTTGTTGCAGCAAGCTGTGGCAAAGTTGAACAATGAAAGCAATGATTCTGCAATTGTCATTGTTGATCTTTATAGCTCCTTCACTACTGTACTCCAGAGCCAAGAAAACCAGACAGGTGATTCATTCAATTCCCCCCCCCTCCCCTCTCTTTCCTTTAAATCGAAAGATATTTTCCTCGATTATAACCAATTGTATGTGTTACACACGAAATTACAAACAAACAACACCGAATGCACAGGATTAACTTTTTTGACTCAAAAACCTACATTCACCGATGAGTTACCCCAAAAATTTTCCATGGAATCTCTCATTTAAAATACTGAAGGTATTATGTTGGGTCGGGTGTGAATTGGAGCAAAATGCCTGACATCCACGACGATCTAGCAAGTTCAAAATTTCTTTTAAAAGCAAACTCCATGAGTAGCTTTTTGCCAAATTGTTGATGGTCTACTACTTGTGACTACAAGGCTTCTATTTATCAATGTTGGCCTCAACTATGTTGATGCCCATGTTTAGTTCTTTCATTGCTTTTGTGGTTCTTTTATTAGTAAAGGACTGAATGTAGACTTCTTCTTTCAACAGAAAGTTCGAAGTTTGAGACGCCATTGAAGGCATGTTGTTTGGGTACAAGCACTGACCATTACTGTGGAGATGAGGATGAGAAAGGAGAGAAGATGTATACGGTTTGCAACGACCCCAAATCTGCTTTCTTCTGGGACTTGGTGCACCCAACTCAAGCAGGATGGCGTGCAGTGTATTTAGCTTTGCAAGCAAATCTGGAACAGATTCTTAATTAGAGTGGGTAAAAACTTTAGGCAGTTTTTTTTTGTTTTTTTTGAGGTTGTCTGTTAATTATGGCATTTAATTTATCTTTCATTCGTTAGTGGTTTCCATTGTTTGTTTGTAATTGGCTTTGGGGTAGCCTTGTTGTTACCCATCTACTACCTTAGTTAAGTAAAAAATAAAGAAGCATATTGGCTAGAAAAGTAAAAGTGAAGCATATTGAATGGATTCAAGCTCATTGATTTTTACATCTCAGGATTTGGTTGTGATTGATTGATTTTCATTGTGGAGTTTATATTTTTTCTCCAATATAGTTTGACAGTGACTTACGAGATCGAGTCGAATTCAAGTCAAAACCGAACTTAATTTCTCAACAAAATTTCTAAAACTAAACAAGATTCACTATCTGATCATAAAATAATTGATTTTCCATTGGAACAAAGCTGAGACGCATATTGTTCAGATTGAACTCACTTACAAAAAGAGTTTAAAAACCTAATCATATTTTGTTTACTTTTATAGTAAAACGAGCCTGAACCTCTCTAAACAGTGTTGTGTCTGGCTGAGCCCTAGTTGTTTGGATCATTTAACATCCCTAATTATATGTCAATTTATTATGCTAGTCATTTGGACATACCTAATTTGGCTTAATCTCCATGATATGCTAGAAGTCTGCTTCTCTGGAACTTGACAGATTCTGTCTTTGACAATACATAACATAAGTGTTGGATAATAGTAATTTAATCCAATCAGTTATTTGATTAGAGAATTATTTCATCGTATTAATTTTGAATTAACAAAAATATCTTCAATAAGTGTTGTTACGTTGATGACAACTTGTTTTATCAGTTGTGAGATTATAATAATAAATGTGTATAATAATACATTTGAAATGAATTATAATACCATCTCTCTTGATGGTATTAAAATATGTCCATAATACATGTCTATCATACTAAAAATATACGATAATTATACATTTTTTAAATTAATACGGAATCAAATTTATCTACTAAACAAAGTATTGTGCCGATTAAATAAATGTAGTACAATGTAATATTTAATTCACTTATAATACGTCTATCAAACGAACCCGATAAGATTAATATTTAGAATATTTTTATAAAAAACTTGTTTGAGCAGGAGGTCAACCGCTGATTCTCATAATTCCAACTGTTTAAGCCATTATCCATATCATTTGTTGAGTTGAAAGTCTTGATACAACTTCAAAACAACGAAGATGGTCAGTCATACACACAATATATCGAGAGATTCGTACTCGATTTCGTTGTCATACTTTTCCACCATAGTTTTATTATATCATCGTTTTGTGTTTTTCCTCCATCTTTTCTTTGTGGCCTTCTTGTGTGGCGGCGACATCAATGGTGATAGAGCAAAGGTTTGCTCTCTATCACCACAACCTGCTTAACAAAAGTCCAATAATTCCAAAGTGTCGCTGTGATCCTTCAATCCCTGCACCAGCCCCGTCTCGTTAGAGATTTTTTCTTGGGGGAAATGTACATTAGATCGGGTCCCAGTTTCTTCTAGAACCCCACTGGCCTTTCTTTGGACCTGGGTTGTGTTTTTGGGTTGGATTTCCTTGTTCAAGACCCATATCTTGGCTTAGGGTTGCCTCTTGATTTTGGTTCTGGAGGGCCTGGAATATGTTAGATTGGCTCATTCCTTTCTGGGGTACCTGATTCCTATAACCTTGTATTCTTTTCCTTCTGGGTTGGGCTATCAGCCAAGGCCCAAACTCCGCCACACTGTTCTGCCCACTAGATCTCTTTTGGGTTGAATCTAGGCTTTCATGTGGCCGTTGGAGTGATTTGGAGGTAACGACTCTTTCCATCTGTACATCTTCTCCGTTTGGATTCTGGTTTCTGACAGCCGTCGGAGATTTCTTTCATTGATTATAGGGGCAAAAGGTTTCCACGTGGCCTATTCTTCCAAATGTATTATCGTAGGTTTCCATGTGGTAATCTGTTTAGAAGTAAAAAAAGAATCTTAGCAAGATTAGAGGGTATACAGAAAGCCCAGGATTCACATTACTCACATAACTTTGACTAGATTAGAGGAGAATCTCCAACATGAGTATAACCAAATTCTCGAACAGGAAGAAGCTTTATGGTACTATAAATCCAGATCGAAATGGATTACATGTGGGGATAGAAACACAAACTTTTTCCACGTTTCCACAATTACTAGAAGGAAAAGATGTAGAGCACAGGCAATCAAAAACATGGAAGGGGATTGGGTTACTAACAAGGAGGAGATAGCCAAAGTTGTTCATGATTTTTTCTATAATCTATTTGGGACTGAAACCACTGCCCCTACCTCAGAGGAACTTCAGATTCCAAAGCAAACTGAGTACTGAGGTGAAAGATGCCCTTGAAGCTCATGTGCTTAATAATGAAATTAAGAATGTTATTTTTAGCATGAAATCTATGAAAGCTCCATGTCCGGATGGACTCCAAGCCTTGTTTTTTCAAAATTACTAGGACATTGTTGATGACTCTGTTTGCAACCTTATTAAGGATATGATTGATAATAGAGAATGCCCAAGTGACCTAAATAAAAGCTGGGTGACTCCTATACCGAAGATTAATGATCCCACACAGGTCACCTAGTTTAGACCGATCCACCTGTATAATGTGCCTTACAAAATCCTGACCAAAATGTTAATGTGTAGAATAAGACCTTTCATGGAAAAGTCGATTAGCCCCAACCAATGTAGTTTCATCCCAGGTAGACAAACTGTTGCTAATGTCATTATAACTCAAGAAATCATCCATTGCTTAAAAAATAAGAAAAGGAAGAATGGTGGACTGGTTATCAAAATTGATTTAGAAAAAGCCTATGATAGAATCAATTAGAATTTCCTTTATAATACTCTTTTTGATTTTAATTTTCCCCAGTCTTGGATTGATATAATCATGAGTTGTGTTACAGGATCTTCTCTTTCCATTCTTTGGAATGGCTCCCCCCTGGAATCAATTAAATCTAAAAGAGGTTTGAGACAAGGGGATCCACTATCCCCTTACCTTTTTTGTTTTGTGTATGGAGCGCACGGGACAACTAATATTGGAGAAAGTTCATGAAAGAAAATAGTGTGGTTTGAAAGCCTCTAGAAAAGGACCTGAAATCACCCACTTATTTTTTGTTGATGATATCATTTTGTTCTCAAGAGCCATTGAAATAGACTGCTTAATGATTAAAGACGTGCTTGAAGACTTTTGCTTGTTGTCAGGTCAAAAGATTAGTCTTAATAAATCCAAGATTTTCTTTTCTCCTAATATAGGTAGAAGTCATGTTGTTTGCCTCAGCAGGATATGTGGCATAAATATCACCGATGATCTAGGACAATACCTAGGTGTCCCTATATTGCATAAAAGATTTTCAAAAGATCATTTTAAGTTTATTATTGAGAAAATTCAAAATAGGCTTAGTGGGTGGAGAGTCAAGTCCATCTCTTTGGTAGGTAGAACCATTTTTGTTGAGGCAATCACTTCAACTATATTGAATCATGCACTAACTCCATCAAGGCTCCAAGTCATGCACTAACTATCTTTTTGATGCCAAAAACTGGTCTGATCAACTTGCAGCTATAGGAAAACTTGTTGATGATGAAGATCTGATCTCATATGTTGTTGGAGGCCTCAATCCCTCATATAATCCATTTATCACCTCTCTTAACTTTGCCACTCGAGAATCCTCTATTACCTTTGATGATTTTCAAACCGAGTTGCTCAACTATGAGAAATTGCTAGAAACCCAACACAAATCCATACCACCAGATAATACCAACATAGCCTTCTTCACTCAGAAAACAAAACCCAATTACCACCACAAAAGATCCAACAAACCATTCTCCTCCAATAAACCCTCTGGTTCCAGGCTTCTTAATAACCTCAGTCTTCCTCGCAATAATCAAAATTCAACCTCTAGTTCATTCTTTCAAAACTCAAAACCTCCTTGTCAGATTTGTGGCAAGACAAACCATCAAGCTCTTGATTGTTATCATATGATGGACTACTCCTACCAAGGAAGACACCCCCTGCACAACTGGCTGCCATGGATGCTCATACACATTTCACACCAGAAGATGATCAACATTGGTTCCTGGGTAGTGGTGCTAATAACCATGTTACATTTGCTTTGGAGAACCTCACCATCAATCAACAACCATACCATGGTTTAACTCAAGTAACTGTTGGAAATGGAGGAGGTTTGATCATAAATAACACTGGTTCCTCTATTCTTCAAACAAAAAATAGTTCCTTGCTTTTATCTAATATTTTACATTGTCCTCAGGCTTATTCTAATCTCCTTTCAATCCAACAACTTTGTCAAGATAGTAATTGTTATTTTGTGCTAACTGCTTCGTATTTTGTTGCCGAGGATCTGCAAACCAATAGAATCCTCCTCCAAGGTCCGAGTAGAACAGACCTTTATCCAATCCATTTCCAATCAAATAAGTGGCAGCAAAGACCCACCACCAACTCTTCATTTACTGCTTTCCTAGGATTCACAGCCCCTGGATAGACTTAACATGCGAGATTGGGTCATCTTTCCACCTCAATTCTGCAACATCTTCACCATGATGCTCTTATTCAATTTTTGGGTCTCACAAGCTAAAACAAGTTTGTGAATTTTTTCAAATGGCTAGAAGTCATAAACTTCCCTTTCCTACTTCTGTTCATCAGTCAAGTCATTCCTTAGAACTTATTCATTCTGATGTCTGAACTTCTCCAGTTCTTTTAATAAGTGGTTGTAAATTTTATGTTATATTCATTGATAATTACTCTTGGTTTTCATGGATGTTTCCTTTAAAGCAAAAGTCAGATGTTGTCTTATGTTTCATTAAATTTAAATGTCTTGTTGAGAACCTATTCTCCTTCAAAATTAAACAGCTTCAAACAAATAATAGAGGATGTTAAGTTTAGAGGATTAACACAATATTGTAGAGAAATAGAGAGAGGTCAAAACTTAACCTGACTCTCTTACATCACTTATATTTATAGTTAACTCACAATAATAAGAATTACACATACTACTCTAACACTATTGACAATTTACATATACTACCCTAATACTCTTAACACTCCCCCTCAAGCTGGACTATATATATCATATAATCCAAGCTTGGAACAAATAGCCGTAAGACGTATACAACTCAATGCTTTGGTAAAAATATTTGCAAACTGATCTTCAGATTTCACAAATAGAGTCGTAATCTCCTCACCTACTTTCTTGTCCTAAATAAAGTGACAATCAACCTCAATATGTTTGGTTCTCTCGTGAAACACCAGATTGGCAGCGATATGGATAGTTGCTTGGTAGCCAAGTCAACTTACTCGTCGTATGCGCCATTGTCTTATACTCAGCCTCAGTATTGGATCTTGCCACCACGGATTGCTTTTTACTTTTTCATGAGACAACGTTACCTCCTAAGAAAGTACAATAATCAGTGGTCGATCTCCGATCAGAAGGAGAATCAGCCCAATCAGCATCTGAGAAACCTTCCACTCTAATATGTCCATTAGCTCGATATAACAGTCCAAGTCCAGGAGCTCATTTGAGATATCGTAGAATACGAGTAACTGCCTCTTAATGTGGTACTCTAGGACACCCCATGAACTGACTTACTATACTGACTGCATAGGAAATATCCGGTCGAGTAATAGTGAGATAATGCACCATCATCCATCAAAAGTTTCTGATTCAGATCCATAGGTACATCAATCGGTCTGCCTCCCAGCAAACCTGCTTCCTCTAGCATGTCAAGTACATATTTTTTCTGTGATAAACAAATACCCTGTTTAGATCGAGTCACCTCAATACCCAAGAAATACCTGAGTTTTTTCAAATCCTTAGTATGAAATCGATCCCGCAAGAATATTTTTAACTTGACAATCCCCTCAAAATCATTTTCAATAATCACAATATCATCTACATAGACCACCAATAGAACATATCCAGCATCTGGCTGTCTATGAAACACATAATGATCTGTCTGACATCGAAGAAGACCAAACTCTAAAACTGCATCTGAAAACTTACCAAACCATGTTCTCTGCAACTACTTCAAACCATACAAAGATTTCTTTAACCGACATACACTCTTACCATACTTCCCCTGAGCAGTAAACTCAGGTGGCTGCTCCATGTAGACCTCTTCAACCAAGTCACCATGTAGGAAGACATTCTTGACATCTAACTGAAACAAAGGCTAATCAAGATTAGCAGCAAGAGAAATCAAGATACGAACAGAGGAAATTTTGGCAACAGGAAAGAAAATCTCCTCATAATCAACACCATAGGTCTGAGTAAAGCCCTTTGCAATAAGCTGGGCTTTGAGACGCTCCATAGAACCATCTGGATGAATTTTAACAGTATACACCCAACGACAACCAACAGTTCGTTTATCAAGAGGTAAAGGAACGAGATCCCAAGTCCCATTATGATGTAAGTCATCCATCTCATCCTCCATAGCTTTCCTCCAACCCGGATCAGATAATGCATCCTGTAAACGCTTAGGAATAGATATAGTAGATAATTGAGAGGTAAAACAAGAAAAGACAAGAGACATTGCATCATATGAAACAAAATGAGCAATGGGATGATTAGTAACACACGAACGAGTACCTTTTCGAAGAGCAATAGGTAGAGAGTCTAAATTACCTGATGGACCAGGATCAGTAGACGGCAAGTAAGACGGTACAGGCACCTCAGTCAATGATCGAGGACGGCGAGAGTATACACGAAGAGGTAAAGTAGATGGTAACACAGTGAGCAGTGGAATATCTGAATATGATGGAAGAGACGGTGGTACAAGAGATGACCCAAAGTCAGATCCAACGGCTGAGAAGGTGCTGAAAAATATGAAACAGATTCCTCAAACGTGACATCAGCACTAGTAAAGTATCGCCGCATAGAAGGACTGTCGTAACGATACCCTTTCTGAATGCGGGAATAACCAAGAAATACACATTTTGTAGCTCGAGGGTCTAGTTTATCAAACCCAAGACCCAAATTGTGAACATAAAAAACACATCCAAAAATCCTAGGAGTGAAAGAAAACAAGGGCTTACCAGGAAACAGGACAGAATATGAACTTTGCCCATTCAACACAGAGGATCATATACGATTAATAAGATGACAAGCAGTAAGAACAACATCACTCCAAAAATATCGAGAAATATTCATCTGGAATAACAGGGCACGAGTGACTTCCAACAAATGACGATTCTTGCGTTTTTTTTTCCTTCAAAGCCACCCAATGTGTGTGGGGGTTTGGCAAGACCCCTACCTGTATATATAACTAAAAGGAAATTTGTACAAGGGAGGAGGACATAAAACCAAGCCTCTAGAAGTGGAAGAAATACCAAGCAAAGAAAGGTGGTGACTCACCACCGAAAGCATTAAAAATAAATAAATAGAAAAGCAAAGTGGGTAGTCCCCACAGACCAAAATAACAGAACACATCAATTGAAATAAATATCAACAACGCACGTGAGGGATCTGTCGAACGTCCAAGGAGATGTCGATTCTTGCGTTCAACAACACCATCCTGTGGAGATGTGTAAACACAAGAAGTCTGATGAATAATGCCAGTTTTACTAAGATAAGTTGAAAATGGATCAAATTCATATTCTCGAGCATTATCAGAATGTAAAATACGTATACGACAACCATACTGAGTTTTTATTTCTTTACGAAAGGTCTCAAATATAGAGAATAATTCAGACCGATATTTCATCAAAAATAACCAAGTCACGCGAGAATAGTCATTCACAAATGATACAAAGTAAGGATAATTATTAGATAAAATATTTTTTATTGGAAGCCATACATCAGAATGTACCAACTCAAATGGACTAGACACACGATTATTGACTCTAGGCTGAAATGACACACGGTGATGCTTACTAAGTTGACAAGCTTCACAAGACAAAGACGATACACCACTAAGACTGGGAACTTGACGCTTCAGATTCTGGAGAGAAGGATGTCCAAGGCGACAATGCCATTAAAAAGGAGACAAAGAGGTCTGTAGACTGGAGAGAAATAGAAATAGAGGATTAACACAATATTTGAGAGAAATAGAGAGAGGTCAAAACTTAACCTGACTCTCATACATCGCTTGTATTTATAGTTAACTCACAATAATAAGAATTACACATACTATCCTAACATTATAGACAATTTACATATACTACCCTAATACTCTTAACAGAGGAGAATATCCCTACAACCAATTCCAAAATTTTCTAACAGAAAATGGCATTTTGCATAGACTGACATGCCTTCATACTTCTGAGCAAAATGGCATTTCTAAAAGAAAGTATCGTCATATAACAGAAACAAGTCTTACACTTCTAGCTTAGTCACATCTTCCATCTGAACATTGGGTAAATGCTTTTCTTACAACCACTTACCTTATCAACAGAATGTCATCACCTATTCTTGATAATCACTCACCATATTTTCTCTTATTTCATAAACAGCCAGACTACACCTTCTCAAGACATTTGGTTACGCTAGTTACCCCTTTCTACGACCTTACTCTACTCATAAACTATCATATAGAAGCAAAAAGTGCATCTTTCTTGATTATGCTGCAAATCAGAAAGGATATAGATGCTATGATGTTCAATCTGGTCACATCTACATCTCCTAACATGTAGTATTTGATGAAAATACTTTTCCTGCTACAAACTCCATTTCCAATTCAACACCTCCTTCCAATACATCATCATTCATCACCAATTTCATTCTCACACCTATTTTCCCTGCTACTACTCACATCTTGGAGGATATTCCATCGAATACTGCTGAACCAATCACAACAGGTATGTCTCCATCTCTCTCACCTACAAAATCTTCTATTTTCTCTAACCCTGTTGATACAGCTCTTGTAGATATGTCTTCCATTGACAATGCTCAAACACAAGACCTCTTAGCCCCACCTTCACCCTTACCTATGTCCAATTCTTCTCCTCTACTACAGATAGTCACCAGTTCCCAAACCAATTCTCTCAAACCCAAACAATTTTCTGATTATCAGCTCTATTCCTCCACTAAACATCCAATGCAACCCCTCTCCTCCATTATGTTTCCATCTGAACCACAAACCTATAACCAAGCATCTAAAGATCCCAATTGACAAACAACCATGCAACTTGAGTTTAATGTTCTCATTGCCAATAAAACTAGGACTTTATGTCCTAGACCCTTTGATAAGCATGTAATCCGAAATAAATGGGTCTTTAAACTTAAACAAAAGGCAGATGACCCCATTGACAGGTACAAAGCAGGGCTTGTAGCCAAAGGTTTTGAGCAAGAACATGACATTGATTTTCATGAAACATTTAGCCCAGTCATAAAGCCAGCCACTATTAGAATTGTGCTTGCTTTGGCAGTCCACCACAATTGGGTTATACAACAACTGGACATATCTAATGCATTCTTGCATGGCCACCTTGAGGAAGAAGTATTTATGGAGCAACCTAAAGGGCTTGAAGACAAAAATTTTCCCTCACATGTCTGTCTACTTCACAAGTCTCTCTATGGATTGAAACAAACCTCAAGAGCTTGGTTTAGGAGACTATCTCAAAGTCTCTTGGAACTTGGATTTACTAGATCATCTGTTGATACTTCTTTGTTTTATCTCCATCAATCTACTGTCACTATTCTTATTTTAATATATGTTGATGATATATTGATGGTGAGTAATTCCTCAACTGCAGTTGCTAATCTTCTCCAACAACTCAACCAAGACTTTACAGTCAAGAACTGGGGGGCTTTATCATATTTTCTTGGCATTCAGGTCTCTCGAACCTCTGATTAACTTCATCTTCATCAAGGTAAATATATTTTAGACTTGTTGCATGACACTAAAATAATGGGATCTAAACCAGTTTCAGCTCCTTGCACCTCTGGTGGAAAATTGTCCAAGCACATTGGTGAACCCTTTTCGGGTCCATCTACTTACAGACATATTATGGGAGCTCTTCAATATTGTACATTGACTCGGTCTGATATTGCCTACAGTGTTAATCAACTATGTCAGTTTCTTCATTACCCAACTACAGTTCATATCATGGCAACAAAGAGAGTGCTTCGATTTTTAAAAGGAACCGTTGAACATGGACTTCATTATAGCAAAGGGTCCTTATCTTTACATGATTTTTGTGACTCAGATTGAGCTGGTAGCCCTGATGATCGCAAGTCTACTATGGGCTATTGTATTTTTATAGGTTCATGCTTAATTTCTTGGATGGCAAAGAAGCAACCTGTTATTGCTAGATCAAGCACTGAAGCGGAGTATCGATCAATGGCCCTCACTGTTACTGAGTTATATTGGATTCGAATGTTGTTTAAGGAACTTGAGTTTCCTCTTCATTTACCTCCTTGCTTATGGTTTGACAACATTGGAGCACTTTCATTATCCTCTAACCTTGTGTTTCATGCAAGGACCAAACATATAGAGGTTGCCTACCATTTCATTCGGGAGAAATTTTTTAACATGGACATTCTTGCTCGTTACATTTCAACCATTTCCCAACCATCAAATATTTTCACTAAGGGACTGTCCAAGAGCAGGTTCAGTATTCTTAAAGACAAGCTAATGGTTCGACCTCTCTCCATCAACTTGAAGAGGGCAGTTAACCAACCAATTCAAAATACAAAAGAGTCCAACATTATCTACTCCACTGAACAAGCCAATAGCCTCTCTAATGGATCACTACATGGATAACTACTGAGAACATCTTATTGTATTATGTTAAGATATAATCTAGTTTGGATTCCTTCCACTTTTGCAAATATTATATATACTCAATGACACATATCTTCTGGTATCAATTTTGAGCCAGACTTACAAACTCTGACTTTTACAACTAGTCTTCTTTACTTGTTGAACTACTGGTCTGCATGAATATACTCATTTTTAGGACTATCATTTCTTATCTTAGCACACATTCTTCTCAGCATCCTCATTTTGGAAATACCGATAAATGTAGTTTTTCTTTGTTATCCAACATTCTATTCCATAATAGACAACTTGTCTTATACGATAGACTACTTGTTTTAGTTCTATAAGCTACTAGTAAAAGGGGAAGAGAGGGGGGGGGGGGAATTTTGATATTTTACTCTGGTTTCTCCTTTCTATATGTTCCATCCACTAGGGCTTGATTGGATCATCACATGGTGCATTATATAGAAAGTGAAATATGAAAATAACTGTTTTCGTTGGTCATTGATATCACAGTTGAAAAACCTTTGCTTGGAGTAATTAAATTCCATCATTGGGAATTTGATTTGGCTTAACTTGATAAAGGAAATAAGCGGTAGACTAATCTGGTTCCTAATGGGCCAGAGAAGCTTACATCATTTTGAAATCACAAAAAAATGATTCTCAGATCAAAAGCTTTGCTTTCAGCGTCAGTAAACTCACCAATTAAGAATTATATTGACGTCAATCTATAGTAAACAACAAGTATCTTAGTGGGGGACAGATTGGGTGGCAAAGACTTTCTAAGAGTAAGCAGGCACAATATGGGACCACTAGTGTATTTACGGTATGTATTCACTGTATATTATCACGTGCAAATTAATAATGTATTGTTCTTAGTACAGTTGATTCAACATTTGTGCACTTTTTTTTTTTCCTACTGCAGTGGCGGAGCCATTATGAGGCCAGGATGGGCAAGTGCCCCGGCCCCTGCCATTTGGATCACCCACTATATGTTTTATTGCATATAAAATACAGTTATGATATTTTCCCTTGTGCCCTCATAACGTTTTGGGAATCGCCATGAAAAGTCTAGCTTCATCTATTTTTTATTTACGTATTTCGTGAACATATAAAAAATTACATGAGTTATGGGTTATATTTCAATGATCATTCAAAACACGTATACTTGTTAGGCATGGGGAATATTTTTGTCTATGAAATATTGAAAAGGAAAATCATTATTTTCTTCTAGGAACTTAGTTTTGATTGTTTATATATTTATTATGTATGCACTCGAAGTGGTGAAGTTTATTAGCCCACCGTGAATTGAAATCCTGGCTCCACCATGTTTCCAAGAGACTAGTTTGTTATGAAAAGCAAGTGCAACATTATGAAACTCCTGAGTGATGCATGAATTAAGAAAGGTAATTTCTCATTGTGAGCAGAACAAGAGTAGCTCATGTTTCTTTTTGAAGAAATATGGTCCTAAACAGCATGATAGAGATAGATACCCTTGTTCCTTCTAATGTAAGAACTTTGATATGGTGCACAATCCAACATCTTACTACAGGAAAAAAAATTATTGTTCTTTGCCGTTCTGTATGAAGTTTCATCACTGTAGATCCAGATCTTTTGTGCATTATGATTCTAGGTGGATTCGTTTAGGTCTTGTCTTCCTTTAAAGAATTAGTATTGGGGATTATTAGCGTCGGTTGATGGGAAATATACTTCAAAAAACGAAGTGAAAGCTAGCTTTTTATTTGTAAGCTGAACATGGGTAAGCATGCAAAATTCTAGATTTTGCCTTCTTATCAGAGCATGCTAGGCTTGATTCCTTTATGATGTAGGACCTGATAGCTAAACAAGCTAGCAGTTAGAAAAGGTTTGTCAGGACGCTGGTGGTTATGTTGCAAAGTTGAAGGTGACCCAACCATTAAAATTTTAAGGATGTCTGAAAACCAGAAGTTGCCACTCACTATTGGACTTGAGCACATCTGCATCATGCATACATAATTGCGCACATCATCTGCTTTTATTGTTCAGGAAATGTATCTGGTTTTTGAGTAAAAATTGAGTGTAATTGTGATATGACGTAATTATTGACACGTGATATCACCAACTAACAATAAAATATTATATCGAATTTGTGAACCTAATTATATGATCATGGTAGTTATTGGCTGTGGTGATTATCAGAAGCTATTACCAAAGTGAGATCTAGTATATTGCATGATATTTCTTCATTAGTTGATAATACCGCGTATTAACGATGATGTGTCGATATCATTATATTGTCCTAGTTTTTTAAGTGAATAGGTGGGTTCGGAGGACAAATGTCATGGGTTGATGCCTTGATAAGGTGATATTCTTTTACAAAATGGGGGTGGAACCCACCTGTCGGAAGCAATTACTTCATTTGTGATTAGAAATAAGAGAAAAACATGGGTCCCAACTGCTTGTGCACTTAGTGTGGTAATTATTGGAGCATTGAGTGTGTGGAATTAGCATTTCACATCCAACTCCTTCGATGCTTTGAATAAGGTTGAGTGATTATTGGTATCTTTATATTTTATTGTGAGGTTCCATTTCATGCTGCATAATGAAGTTCAATGTAAAT
>CM042196.1:8114701-8130928 GCA_023539305.1 Ilex asprella
AAACAAAGCCCGTTGGAGACATCTGACAATAGCCATTGCATATCTTGACAATGATTATAAATATCATAGAATTAATGATTTCTTAGTGTGGAATAACGAGACTGGTGAGCCACATCCTTCCATATAGAAAATTTTTGCATAGAATTTGTGTGCACGGCATACTTAGGTAACTCGATAAAGTGTGGTTTTGTTGGTCCGATATTGCGTATCTTTAGAGAAGTACCTTTCATCTCCATCTCAGGAATTGATCAGTTTGCTTTTTTCAGTCATTGGACATGGACATAAGTGCTTTAAGATATTTGGGAATCACCACATGCTCTAAAACTTTTTGTGATGTGGCAGACCAGCCTTAGTCAAAGACTCAGAAAATAAGTGACTTTGAAGCATCTAGTGAAAAACATGCTTTCTAGAACACTCGTCACCATGATTCTTCCACCATCTATAGTGGCTGACATGGGTGGTTGTTTTTGTGTTAGGTTAGCTTCTATTGATGTTGGGATATATTTGTTTAAATCGAGGAACGTAAGCTCAGAATAGGTTTATAAAAACAGTACAATTTGTAAAGAATCAATTGCACTTTTACTTCTTTGAATATTGTACCATCCTTACCGTATGTTTCTTTGTAACATGATTTTTAACGTTATCTCTATTCTTTGTTTATATAAAACCGTGGTTTAAACTCAAGTTTTTTAAAGTTAAATTTTACTATAAACTTTCGTTTTTTTTTTTTGCTATCTTAGCGAGATAGAGACCTACATGTGATTTACACTCCTTTTGTGTGTTTTAGCTTTTTTTCGCTTTGTGATTTTCTACATTTTGGTTAGATTTCTTGTCTAACCATTTTTTTATGCAGTTTTCAGTTTTTACTAATACAAGAGTTACGTCTCCTATTTAAAAAGGGGTGTCTTACAAATATATTTTTCCTTTAAAAAACATGAGTTTGAACCATTTTTACGTGACAAAAAAAAAACCGTGTTTTTTTATATACAAACAATAAGATAGAATAATTCTAACTTCTTATGTCCATTATTAAACAGATGCAGACCAACACTTAAGATAGAATAATCTCGCAGTAATATTAAAAATTGAATATTGATTGTGTTACGTTTATATTTTAAATAGTAATTTATTTTTTTATTTTCTTTAATTACATAATTAAAATTAAAATAAATAAAGATAAAATAAGAGGATAGGTAAGAGGGGAGAGAGATGTGTAGATGAATAGGGTTATTTGACATTAGAAAGTGTCTTGTCTTTTTTTTTTTATTTGGGAGGAGAAGGGCGAAGTGGGAAGGGGGCTTGAACTTTTCATGACCTCAAGAAAGCAAAGTTTTCACAAGGTAAAGAGTATCATTGAACTAAAGGCTCATTGGTTTAGAAAGTGTCTTGATTGAGTTGTCTAATTTGAGCGGAAAAAAAAAATTGGAGTTGAATTTTGTGTCATTGGATAAAAGTAGATAAAAATTGGATTAATTTGGATTTTTTTATATACTTTTATAAATTAAGAATTCAACTTATTGGCTTTATATATGTATATTAGTAATAGCTTGTACCTGAAGGGTCGGAGTAACACAAAATTTGTTGTCAATTAAATAAATATACCAAATAAAAGAGTGTTGAGGACATTGAGGAATGTATCTTTTATTACACGAGGATCTACTATTTCAACATTCAAAAGTACTAAACAGCATATTACATGCAGTAATGATTACACACGTATATCTCATATCAAAATAATTAGTGTAATAAACAAAATTTCATTTGTAATTGTAAATATAGCGAATTCAAATGTGAGGCAAGCCTTTTTTATTTTATACTTTTACAATATCAAAAGTGTTGTAATGCAACTTTTTTGTTAGATTTTTTTATTTTTTTATCAATATCAATGGGGTGATTTCTGACAAAAAAAAAAACAGAAGCTAACAGAAAGATCACATTGCAATACTTTTGATACATTGAGGGTACAATGTGAAAATTTTTATCTTTGATGGTACAAAATAAAAAATCTGAAATCTTTTAGGATGTAAAGTGCAATTCACCCAAAAAATAAAAGGTTGTTGCAATGGGTCAAAAAATTCCAAATTCAATAAAACCATTAAATTCCAAATTCAATTATTCTAAGTTTCGAGACCTTTTATGTTTTACCTTTTTCATAGTGTAGCAACTCAAAATAAACAATCAAAGATAGAATACGGAAAAGGCATGGGTCTGTGATAAAATACTTGTCTGGAACCTAAATAATCTTTTGAGTAAAATACACTTTTAGTCCTTAAAATATGTGTTTTAGTATTTATTTAGTCTTAAATATTTCAATTGTATCTATTTGGTCTTTAAGGTTACTAATTTGTATCTACATTGTCTAATCCCAAATGTTTGTCAGAAAATCATGACGGTTCTAGTCACACACCAATCATGTAATTCTTAGTTTTGTGTATATTTAATCTCTAAAGTGTCTAATTTGTAGTCCCACTTGATTGGTGCATGACTAGAGGCATTAACGATTTTTTGACGAAAATTTAGAATTGGACCACATAGATACAAATTAGAATTCTTATGGACCAAATAGATACAATTAAAAGAATGAAGACCAAATATACAACACTACATGCATACTTCATAGACTAAAAATATATTTTACCCTAATCTTGTATGCAATCAAAGAAAATTTAACATCATCAATGTAGTCATTCATCCAGACTAAGCCTAAATTCCTTTGGAAGTCCATAGTACACAGAGAAGGGTCTAGCATGTAGAAAACACCCAACCACAGCAGGTTTATGTGTGAGCGTGGCTATGGCGGATACAATTCAAGCTAGATATCTTTAATGGAAAAATTATATTTTCTGTCAAGCCAATGGTATATACATCACAAAAATATTGTAATAATGTTGTCACTCACCCAACAAAAAATCAGCATATAACTCTCATCACAACACAACGCAAAAATATTCTTAAAAATGAAGAAACCAATATATATAATACAACACAACCACTGCAATGAAAAATAAAAATTTTAATATCATACACATGTTAAAACATGAATTTGGTTTAGAGTTACTAATATTATTAGTGGGTGTTAATTCTCCAAATAATAATATTTTAATATTTTAGGAGTTACAAAAATTAGTTGGCGTAGTGGTGTGTAAATGTAATGCGGTGAATTATATGTATGAGTTGAGTGTGTGCTTTATAATCAATTTGAATGATTATTTTTTTCATTGAGTTTTCATATCTCCTTCTACTTCTTTCCATTTTCTTTGTAATTCTCTGACTCTAAGTGATATCGGAGCGATTTTTTAAATGAAGTAGCATTTGATTAGTTCTAATAAATTGGTATTAGAGCCGCTTCATGATACTAGAATTCTAGATAACTCTATCACCGCCAGGTTTTAATCCTGGAAGTGTAAATAGCTCATTTTTAGAGCCAATACAATCCTTGAAGTCTTGATAAATTGTCGCAGTTATGACAATCATGAAAGATTCATCAAATATGAGCTTTTGGTGTGAAAATGTGGTGTTCTCAAATTACAAGAGAATGAAGATTACTCTTCTTTCTTATCTCAAAGCATGTAATTTATGGGATTTGATTGAAGAAGAGTCGAGGAGTGGCTTGCGTAGAAGAATCCGAAAGGAGAAAAAGGAGAAGACACTTGAAGTTCTTAAGAAGGTGAATACATCTCAAGATTTGAAAATTTGTAGAAGATTCAAGTTCTCTAAATCATGTTTAGAAGTTGATTGGGAGTATTATCTCCAAATATGAAGGTGATATTTTACCCAAGAAGTAATGAGTTCAATGATTTGAAGATGAGTATGTAAAAGAAGAGTGTAATTTTGAAGACATACTAATGGATGATCAAAAAGAGCATCATCTTGATGAAATAAAAGAAATTGAAAAAGTTAAAGTTAAAGTTGAAATTCAAGAGACTGAAGAGGGATAAAGAAAATTAGAAAATGACAAAATTGAAGAAACAATTAAATAAATAGAAGCAAAAGAAATTTGTGAAAAAATTGAAAAAAAATGTTAAACAAATTAAAGAATTTGTAAGGAATAAAAAATAAATTGAGGATTTTATTGTGGTTAAGAATGTTGAAAAAAATCTTTATGCGACAATTTTTTTTTTTTGCAACAATGTTGAAAGATGTCTTTCCAATGGTGAATCAAAGTGAAGACTGTCATATTAAAATTTTAGGATTTTGAAATATTAAATTCGCTAACTCTAATGACATTACATGGATCCTTAATAACCACTCCTACATTTTTTTTTAAATTACTTCAAAATTTAAACTTTCAATGAATATCATTTTAACACTAATAGAAATTGTCCAGTGACATTATGTTACGGAAGGTTTGGTCGTAAAGTTATAATAAAAAAAGATAATAAATTTTATGTATCGCACGAGTGTCCTATTAGTGTGTGTGTGTATATATATATACTACTGAATAATGTCACTATTATTGAAAAAATATTTTTTCCAATTATACCCTTCAACAATGAAAGTATTGCATTCTTATCTTTTATTGATATTTAATCTTTTTTTAATGATAATCTAAAATCAAGTTTAACTGTTTAAATTTTTAAATCCTACAAATTCTGCAATAAGTATTCAAAGGATTGAATAATAATAAATACATAATTTGATTAGGTCATTTTAATCCCTTTACAATAATAATGGAGCATCCCTTCACTCTCTCAATATATATTTAATGGGGGTTTGATTATGTACTTTTTTCCCAAATTTTATCTTGTATCCTTGTATTAAAAATTCCACTTTGTTTCTAGTATCTATTTGGAGTACATGACTAATTTACTTTTTAATTGTGTTGTGAATTAATTTCAGTTGATTTTTCAAATAAAGATCATTTGATGTGTTTATTGAAATTTTATTCAAATAGAATAGAAAGCGGTTTGAAGAACCAAGTGGTCTTAGATTCAGCCATGGACGAATATATGATGGGGAAATGATACACTATAGTTAACTAAACCTCAATAAATGATATCAATAAAAATGCACCCCTCCATCTTTTTTCTCTCTCTTTGTTTTTTATTACTGGAAATGTACCCATTCATCTCTCTCTATCATCTACTTAATAGTCGGCTATTATCTACTTGACAACACGTGAAAACATGAGAGGATTCTTGGTTGATTTCAATTCAATGATGTAGGTTTAACAATGAGTGACTCTAGAGGAATCTTATAGTATGTATATATATAGATATAACAATCAAATAAGAGGTGAAAGAACTTGAGAAGTCTTCCCTCCTCATTTCCTAATTTATTAGAATTTAAAATCTTTTAATATAAAACTAAAGGCTTCATCCAATCAGACGTTGACATTTTGTCATTGATAACTACTCATCAACTCCTCAATAACTAATCACTATTCTTTAAAATTTATTCAAAAAAATTATTTTTTATCACCCAAAAAAATTTATATAATTATTTATTTAACTTCTCAAGTAATAAAATAAAAAATATAAATCATAATCCCGTGCATCGGATTACTTGTATATATTTATAAAATGAAGTATAAAATAGAGAGACAGAGAGAGAGAAGGCTGAAGAATATAGTGACTGATGCAGTGACGTTCTTTGGGCGACATATAGACAAAAGCGAAGCAGGGCAAGCGTGCTCTTCCGGGCCCGTTGCACCATGTCTTTCCCATTCTTTTCTTTCCCCGGAACACATTTGTTTAATTTTTCTCATTATATGCCGCCCACGTTCAACACAATTAGGATTTAGGACCATACAATTTACAAACATTATTGCACCCTTAAAAATAGGACTAACATTGCAAAAAAATATTAGGTCTAATCGCTATATCACGTCTATAGTATCAAATAATGTAATCGTCCACTAATAAGTAAACAAGTCTGCAAGTGAACAACACAAAAATTTATAATCACTTAGACTTGTAATACATAACTATCTCCGTAACAAGAAGTGAGTTCCATTTTATCTATTTTATTTTTTTTATTGGATTACACTACATCAGTATAACTGATATAGTGTAACCGTTATACCTAATATTTATTAAGATTAGTGATACAATGCCTACACCCGTCACCTACTTGGTATTGGCATTCATTAAGAAACTAATAAGTGGACAAGTGAACCCGATAATTTTTAGTAAGAATAACATTTATGTTATATAATGATTAGTTCATGTAAAAAAAAGTATAATTTATTTTATCTATTTGTTGATTTTTTATTGTACGATATTTTCATGTGGCAAATATTGGCATAGTATCATCGTTATCTTTAATATTTGATAAAAAAAAGTATATAATGTGACATTAATGTGGCGATATAATTTATCCTCGTCTTTTTTATTTGGAGTTTAAATTTTAGTTATGAAATCAGTGCAAAATCAATTGGTTCTTTTTTTTTTTTTTGTAAGTGCAACACTACCCCAACTTGGTAGGAGTTGCCTATGGTACATATATTTTTTTTTATACCATATCTCTATTTATCACAAAAATACTTACAAATATAATAAATCATCTACAAAAATAATAATTTTCTTTTGTACCGAAAGAAAGTGGTAAAAAAAATTACCACAATAATAGTAAAAATACTCATAATAGTGATAAAAATATCTACAAAAATAATAAATCATTCACAAAAATAATAAATTTTTAATTATAAAAATTCCTGTTAAAGTAATAAAATTTAAAAATATGATCTCAATATTTTTTATTTGGTACCGCAATCCGGTATCACACGGCATCCAAATCAAACCACATCAAAATGCACACTGAAGAAGACAAAACCTTGAAGCTTTAAGTCAGAGCTACCTTATCCTCTCCACGATAAGGTGGGGATAAGCCGACACATTGTTCTCGTTGAGTCAATAATGTTAGTCAGCAACAAATTTAAGAAGCACTTCTACACACAGCCCAAGCTTGTTTGTTGGTATGGGACTACCATCATGTGGTGGATATGATAGGGCATGTGTCATTTGGAACCATCTCAGTCTCCATCTGCAATTTTTTTGTGTAGCCCCCGCTTCTTTTTTGGTCCGGTACTACCATCCTGTGATGGATTAATAGGGCATGTGTTATTTGGAACCATGTCTCTCTCTCACTCTCTAGACCTGTCCAAACAGGAATTTATTGCCGCAGTGGATGCTGGCATGTTCCCTCCGCAAAGAGAAGTAGGGGATGTTGGGAAATATGATATTTTGTTTTTTTCCTTGATATTTTGCAGAAAAAATTTTCTAATCTTATTCTATCCGATCAAGTGTGGTATTTTTATCCGATTTTTTGCCAATTTAATCGGGTAGGAAATCTGGTGAATAATTTTGTAATTATTAATTTTTTAATTATTTTAATAATTCAATTAAATAACATGCACTAATTTAACAACAAAACTAACCGTTTAATAGCGTCGAATATGGTCACATAAGCAATCAAAAATTTGAACACCTTAAACAAAACTAACAAAAGAAATGTTGAAGTTGATGGGATTGAAAATGACAATCAAACTTGTAACATGTGGAGTCCATCTAAAGTCAAAAGTCCCACTTCCTTTAAGTCCTCTCTGCCACATGCACAAAGCACTGGGATTCAACTAGCATCAACCAAAAAATTTGGTCCACCAACCAATGTCTCCCTCTCCTGAGTCTCCTCTCCTCTCCTCTCTCCCAACCCTCTCTACCAAAGTGTATGGTTGTGTGGTCAAATGCAAATGATATAATGGAGTACAAAATGCTCTTGAATAGGTTGCATAGTTAATGCCATGTGCTAAAATCTATGACATTGGGGATAGTGGGATTGTCAAAAGCTTCATTCGTAACTGATCATCAACTTGATAGACATTATCTACCCATTAAGCTTCCCTATAACTTTCAAAAAATAAAAAAAAAAAGTGAAATATTATCATTTTTATTGGTGTTAGAGTACATCTTTTGAAGCTTCTACTCTTGTACCATTTTATTTTTTTGATGCAAAATGAGCTACACGTGTTCTTCCAATGAAATGCTTCTCATTATTACAGATCGTGATTAGTTTCTTAAAAAGTATCGACGATGCTAATAGGTGGACTAAAATGTTTATAATGACATTCCACTAGTTGGAATATAATATTTCAGGAGGATACGTGTACGAGATATGGAGGATACCCAATTAGAGCAATGATATTTGGGCGTTATTTGAGGGGCTAAGGCATCGCTACCGTTGAATTATTATGGATTCTAGTTTGATACCTAATTTGGGGATTTGATATAGGACTATTTATGAACTGAGATCCAATATAAATTCAGCAGCATGTTTGTACTAACGAATTTTGTCCAACACACTCTACTGAGTTATCTTTCAAGCACCAGCATAAACTAATTAAGGCATCCGCTGATCATAAATAGCTTACCACATGCAGAAAAAGGAAGAGAGGCCAACATGATCTAGTAGCTTTAAATAAACATATTTTAACATTTTTTGTTTTAGAGGAAGAACACAAAGCCTAATGATGCAGAAAAGAAGTTAACAAAAACTAATGGGAATATATCAACGTGAGCGAGTAGCCCAATGGAGAAGGATTTGTCTAAGGGAATCGTAAAAGAAAACCAAAAATCCAAGCAAATCCAAATGAACTCACTGCTGGGGGAGAAAGAGGGGGTTACACCTGGGGACTACTGAGGGACCTCTAGGATAATGTCTGATTACTCCATCTTTGAACATGACAACTATTCCATCAATGGCCACACAGCACCACCAAGTAGGGTGGTCTAGTGGTGATACCAACCTTATTCCTCACTCAAAGGTTAGAAATTCAAATTCTGGATTTTCTATTAAGGCTCGGTGGTTGGCCGTCATGTTAGTCTAACTAAGTCTGGTCCCAAGAGGTGTTTCAGGTGCAGTCAAAGGTCTTGTGATCCCACTGGTGAACACCTAACGGGGTGGTCGTTGGACACTTTTCCTTGCCCCCACCCATTTTTTTAACCAGCAAAAAAAATAAAAAAATAAAAATAAATGGCCACACAGCTAAGTATGTACTGTATATTTGTGTGTGATTGTGCATATATATAAAGAAAAAATCAATTTAAGAGAGAAGAACTCAGAATCAATTTAAGAGAGAGAAGGTCTAAGAAACTTTTTACTCATCAAATCTTTTTTTTTTCTAATTTTGAATTATCTAATGAATATGTATTGGCCTCTTCTAATTGAATCTTTGTATTGGGCTACGTAATTACTTTCAGTTTCTTGATAACTATTTCATATTTAAATTTCTCATCATCTTTATGAATAATTCCTATTTAATTTTTTATAAAATATCAATTTAAGACATTATAAAATATTTTTTTTACCAATTATAGGATGAGGTGAGAGTATGAGTGCGAGTGGAGAGATATCACATATTTTCACACGAGGCGACTACTAATACTTTTCTGTGCACCGATTGGTTCGAATAAAAACATAAAAGCACGTGATTGAATATGTACAAACTAAGCATCAAAGAAATAGATATATATATATATATATGTGTGTGTGTGTGTGTGTGTGTGTGTGTGTAAACTCACATTAATTATTTGCTGTGCAGAAGATCCGTCTACTGATTTTGTTCTTTTTTTTTTTTTGGGTAAACAAACATTATACTGGTGATGTTCTGCAAAAGTACTAACTTTGATCTGTAGCCACGTGTTATCTGTAATGCTACTCTTGTTTTTTTCTTCTTCTTCTTCATTTTTTTCTTTAATTTATTCTGAGTATTTAATTAGTAAGTGAAATAATATACACAAACACTTATATATTTCAGTGTCTACATACACAGTTTACATATTTTTTTATAGAACAAACATTTCTTCCACTCTCCTCTATCTCATTGTTCTCTTCTCTCTTCTTTATCGTCCTACCATTATCCATCGTCCATCAATGGAGTCTGAAATTTCCTTGTGGCTGCAATCTCTTCATATCTCCTTTTGGTTCCTTATTTTCTTTGTCGTTACTTCTCTTTTCTCTCTCTTACTCTACTTAAAGAGACTAAACTTTTGGTGCAATTGTGCAATTTGTCAAGCTTACATGTCCTCCAGTTGGTCAGCCCAATTCAGTAACTTGTGTGATTGGTATACTCATCTTCTCCGAAACTCACCAAGTAAAACCATTCACATACATGTACTTGGTAACACAATCACTGCAAACCCTCAAAGTGTTGAATATATGCTCAAAACAAGATTTGATAATTACCCAAAAGGGAAACAGTTCTCGATGATCTTAGGTGACTTTTTGGGTAGGGGAATCTTCAACGTCGATGGCGAGTCATGGAGATTTCAGAGAAAAATGGCAAGCTTAGAGCTTGGAAGAAGATCAATACAGTCGTACGCGTTTGAGGTTGTACATCATGAGATTGAAAGGCGTCTCATCCCTCTTTTACTGTCTGTTTCGGACAAAGAAGATGGGTTCTTGGACTTACAAGACGTTTTCAGGAGATTTTCTTTTGATTGTATTTGCAGATTTTCGTTTGATTTGGACCCAAAGTGCCTAGAATTGTCCCTACCCATGTCAGAATTTGCTGTTTCCTTCGATTTGGCGTCTGAATTATCCGCCATGAGAGCCTTGACAGCTTCACCTCTGATTTGGAAGATCAAAAGGTTGTTAAATTTAGATTCTGAGAAGAAACTAAAAGAAGCCATTAAAATGATCGACGTATTAGCCCATGAAGTCATCAAACAAAGGCGTAAAATCGGAATTTCGACGCATAAAGATCTTCTGTCTCGGTTTATGAGTACTATTAGCGACGAAAAGTACCTGAGGGACATTGTCATCAGCTTCGTCTTGGCAGGCCGGGACACCGTTTCGTCGGCGTTGACAAGTCTTTTCTGGGTGCTGGCAAACCAGCCAGAAGTAGAGGCAGCCATTCTGATTGAAGCTGATCGAGTCATTGGGGCAAACAAAACGCCCACAAGCATTGAACAAATGAGAGAACTTCAGTATTTACAAGCAGTGATCTATGAGAATTTGAGACTGTACCCACCTATACAATTTGATTCAAAGTTCTGTTTAGAAGATGATCGGTTACCGGACGGAACGTTCGTGAAGAGAGGGACGAGGGTTACTTATCATCCTTATGCAATGGGTCGAATGGAAGAGATTTGGGGTCCAGATTGCTTGGAATACAAGCCAGAAAGGTGGTTGAAGGATGGTGTGTTCTATCAAGAGAACCCTTTTAAGTACCCAGTTTTTCAAGCTGGACTTAGGGTCTGTTTGGGGAAAGAAATGGCACTGTTGGAGATGAAAAGTGTGGCACTTTCATTACTGCGACGATTTCACATCGAATTAGCTGCACCACAGCACACACCTCGTTTCTCTCCGGGACTCACCGCCACTTTCAGGGGCGGTCTTCCTGTCTTGGTGAGACAACGGGAAGCCCTAATTTAGGCCATACCACCATGGTTGTACACTACCAAGGTACCCTGTAACCCTAAATTTGCAAATCTACAGCGCAATATAGGCTGTATCGCTTTCAGCGTAAGTATTATGGTGGGTGATATGCCTTCATCTGAAATTGAAAGAAAGTATATTGAAAAGGACCTTACTGTAACCATGGATAAATCTGATATTGGTGGGTCGTGATCATGAGTAAAAGTGATGGGATCCATCTTGTTAGTAGGGTTCTCTGATCTTCATGTAGAAGTTAGTTAGATTACTCCAGATTCTCGAGTGTGAATATGCATGTATCCCACTTATGCAATGATCTCGATTATCAATTCGTACTATTCTAGCGTACATCAAAGTCTGCAAATGTTTTCTTATATAGAGTTTAGCAAGAGCTTGTAATCTTTTATACTCTAATGCTCCTTTTGGTATAATAAAAAAATTAAAAATTAAAAAATTAAAAAGATGAAAAATTTGAGGGATAAATAAAATATCATGTTTGATAATGAATGATGGAAAAGTTGATGGATTAACTTTCCTTCCAACTTACTAAAATTAATCCCTCCAAAATCGGAAAGAAAATGGATAGAAAGTTAATTATTTGTGTTGAGGTGTATTTTATTTGTCTATATATCTTTTAATATATACATATATTATGTATACATTAATTTCATATAAAAATACAATGATAAAATATGTATTTATATATTTTTTAAAAAATTAAAATTAAAATTAAAATTAAAAAAAAAATCATTTAACTAGGGGCAAAAATTTTCGACATAACACGATGACACCACTCAAATTTGATACGAATTTTATGACACAAATTTGATTATAACTCGACACGAACTTGAAAATGTCTTAACACGTAATCAAGAAATATAAAAGGCTCATATTCAGTTCAATCAGTCAAACTCAAAATTGACACCACCAACCTTTTTATTTAAAAATAAACACTTTTTTAATTTTCTTGTTTGTATGGTAACACAAAACTAACATGTTTAACTAATATTATAGACATAAAATATTAATTATTTGTAAGTATTTATTAAGCACTGACATAATTATTATATAAAAAAGATATTTTTACTTATTAGTATTTTATTTATTTAAGTTAATTTTTAGTTTGTAGAAAAAATATTAATATGAATTAAATTAAGTGAAAATAGAATATTAACGTTAAATTTTATATTCAAAGTTTATGTGGGTTAATACGAACACAACACAAAAATAAATAAGTCAACTTGCAACTCAACATGACACAATTAGTTAAATGAGTTGAGTCAGGTGTGACTGATGTTCAACACAAATCCATAATGACTCAACATGAATCTGACACGACACTACTCGATTGTCATACCTAATTTTAATCAGCACAAAAAAAATTAGTCATTTTTATTTTCTATTCATCCAACCAAACACGAAAGAAGGAAAGTATATCATTCTTATTTTCCTTCTTTAAAGAATAAAAAATATATTCTTCTTACTTTCTATCGTTCTTACTATTCCCCTTTCCTGGTAAACGGAGCATAAAATTATTGGCAAAAGACTTTGTTGAATTGTATTCTTTTACACAATTAATGTAGACTTTGTTGAATTGTATTCTTTTACACAATTAATGTATGTGGCCTGTGAGCGGATAAATCTTCTTGATACTTGCTCGATCGGGTTCTTGAATTGGCATAAAGGTTCCTGGTCTATGGCAGGCCAAGAATCTGACCAAAAAAAATAAAAAATGGCAGGCCTAGAAACCCTAAGAATTAGGCTGGACTAGCTGAAAGTTTAAAATCCCTCCAAAGGTCCAATTTTGTGTAAAAGTCTTGGCCTTATATTTATTAGTATATGTAATATGTATCGTATGATATGTTACGATACACTTAAAAAATAATACGTTTCGTGTATCTATATCATTTTTATATCGTATCATAGATACATGAAACGATACAATATGATACGATACGTCTGATACGTGATGATTTTTTTTATTATTATTTTTTATTTTTTAGGACTGAAATGACATTATTTTACTCTATGATTTATTTTTAAATTACTATCCAGTCAAATAACATCGTTTCAATAGTTATGGTTTAAAAAAAATCTACCGTAAATGTTGTTCAATTGATTGCAAAATTTCTAATTAATATTAAGAGAGGTGTAAAAGGAGGGCAGGTGAAGGTTTATTGAATTCTTACTCTATTTTTCTTAAGATTTGTGGTATTTTGAGATTTCAGGTGTGGAATGTAAGGCCTTGGGGGGGTGACAGTGTGAGAGGAAGAGGCATTGTGCAGTATTTGGGTGTTGTTAGGCCTTATGTAGTTCAAGTTAGATCTACTTGGGTCAGGTGGGGGTATCCAGTGGCTGGGGCTTTGAAGTTAAATGTTGATGGGCAGCAAAGGGGAATCCTAGAAGAGCTGGTGGGGTTGTGGTCTTAAGGAATGAATGGGGTGGTGTGGTTCATACTGCATCAGTTTTTTATGGGGTCTGTTCCAACATGGCAACTAAGTTTAACGCTATACTTGATTGGCTGAGGTTGATTATGAGTTATGGTTTGTCTGTTTATTCAAGATGGATTGAGTCAGATTCTTTAGTGGCTGTCAGAACTATTAAAGGGGATATGGAGAGTGCTTGGCCTTATTTGGGGGTTCTGACTCAGATAAAGTAGCTTCTTGCAGGGTTGCATTTCCAGTTGAGGCATGTATATAGAGAAGCAAACTTTGTGGCAGATGGATTGGCAAAAAAGACTGTTATGGATGACTTTTCTTTTGAATTTTCTTCGATTGATCAAATACCACCTGCTATTAATATGAAGGTTTTATAAGATCAGTGATGCCTACCCGTGTTGGTGTTTGATGATGGGGGTTAAGCGAGAGGGATTGGAAGGCAAGAAGGGGAATGGTTGAGAACAAGGCTGGAGCCTGCAGTTTTTTGGACATTTTGGAGCTTACATTTTGCTTATTCTTTGATCCCTTTGTTTTGAAATGTATAAGGGCAGCTGGTGTTTTAAAGTATTATAGTCGAAATGTGGCTGATCCTCTTTGCTCCTTGTAATTTTTCTGTTTACACAATAAAATTTTCCTTTCTTAAAAAAAAAAAAAAGACTCCAACCCAACTAGCTATCTTCCTCGCCAAAGTCTAGAAGGCCTTCATGCTGGTCAAATCTGGAGAGGCCAACTTTGCTTGCCACTTTGTCCTACTAAGAGCATTTCCAATTGAAGCCAAGTATACCTCCATCTTTGTCGTTGTTTTGCCGAAACCTAGCTCCCTTTTTTCTGCCAAAACCCAACTCTCCCTCCCCTTTGTTTTGCTGTTGAAGCCCACGTCCCCCTTCCCTTTGTTTTGCTACCAAAACCCACCCCCCATCTCTATGATTTTTGTTACTGAAACCCCTCTTGGTATTAATTTTTGGTTAAATATGTGATTAAATATAGGTCACATTGCATTTTTGAATTATATTATTGAAAGTTAGTTAAAGTTAGTTGAAGTAGTTAGCTAAAATAGAAAATGCGGTTGTAATAAATTTGAAAAAGTGGCTAGCTAAAATAAAAAATATAATATTTAAATATATTTAGGCTAACTATTTTGTTGAGCTAGATTGGAGATGCTCTTAGTACCTTCTGTAATTAGGAATTGATTACGTGAATTGAGATTAGATTTAATATACTATTTTAAAATTATAAAAAAATGTAAGTTTTATTTAAAAAATCTAAAAAAAAAACTCAAATTTATAATATTAAAATTCTAAAAAATTCAAGTTTTACTTAAAAATACACCATAATATCTATTTTTACATAAAAAAATTAATACAAATTAGAAAGTTTATTGTAACAGAATAATTATATTGATGTAACATAAATTGATTTTAAAAATTATATGTACGATTATTTTTTATTTTAAAAAATAAAATATTTAAACTTTTCGATGAAAAAAGTATACATATGTAGGCATAATGTTATCTTTGCAAATAAGATGAGTAATATTAGATTGACGAAATTTTTGAAGGTTTTTTGAACACTTTGTTGACAATATAATGGTGCATTTTTTAAGGGTAATATAGTCAATTAATTTTTTTTATAGAAATTAATAATTGTACATAAGGAATAGATAATCAAAAGAGATGTTAGAGATAATTTGAAAATTTAAATACTAGTCTTTACAATTCTTTATAAGGATAAAATATAAATTTAAAAGTTTTTTATGTTAATGTACTTTTATTAGTAGTATAGATATAGATATGTATGATATTCAGTTTACATGTAATATCAAAAAAGAACAAAACTACATGTATATTCTTAAATCTCAAACTTTATGTAGCAAATGATACGACATAATCGTAATAATTGAATATTTAGTGAGTGTCAATAAAGCTCTTCAATTCAACCTGTGCTTTGATATATCTTTCCTGGCCCTGAACCTCCTAAGTTCAGTGGTTAGGATTTGATCAAAAAAAACCTGTGCTTTGTACTACTTTCTCTTGTGTCTGGTGTATGGGACCACCTTGAACTTAAATCCGTCTTGGGAAGAAATTTATAATATGAAATAAAATAAATTTTAATAAATTTATTTGACAGTCTCAATTAGACTTATTTAATGGTCACCAACATCCCTCTCAAAATTATTCACATTGCAACGTTCTTTCAGACACGAATTTTTCCTAGTATGGGTTATTTCAAGTTGTGATAGTCTATTTATTTTTAATAGAGTCGGTGAGATTGAGCAATTTTTTGTATATATCTCTATATATCTGTCGAGACTTATCTTGAATTTTATTATAATATTTTTTATTTTAAAAATAAAATAAATTTATCTATCAAAAAAAAATTAATAAAGAAAATAATTGTGTGTTTGTTATGTAATATC
>CM042196.1:8140928-8159150 GCA_023539305.1 Ilex asprella
AGAGGCTACTGTTAAACCCTTGGAGGCCAAGGAAAATTTGGCTATAAAAAGCCAAGCAAATGCCAAGCAATTGGCACGGCAAAGAGGCAGAGAGGAAGTGAGAGAGAGAGAAGGGAAGGGAGAGAAAGAAAAGAGAGAAAAATGGCCAAAATTTTGTTGATCTAAGAGTTCACGGTTATGATCAAAATTTTGGGTAAGATTTTTTAGTTATTACTTAGTAACTTTTATTAATTCAAGTTTCTTAAAGTTGATCCTCATTTCATATTTTTGGATCAAATTTAAGTATCATTATTTTTTTAATAGTTATTCCATAAATTATTTTAGCTTAAGTAAGTTCTTATTATATATTATTATTCTAAAATATTATTTCAATTATTTTGTTACAGTACACGGTATCGAGTAGAAGTCAAGAAAGAGGTAGGGTTTCTTTTATCTTTTACTATAATTGATGCATGTCATGCATGTTTGAGGGCTTCATATTAAATCTATTTTTTTTATATTGTGTCATTAAATTGTTTTAATCATGGTGTCAAATTGGGATTTTATAAATAAGTCATGATCATGTTAAAATTTTTAATTATTGAGACCCTAATTATCTTATGAAACCACGTTGCATAATAAATATTTTTTTTTATTTAATGTTTGACTTGTACAAACGTTTTATTATTGTTATTATTTAAGGTTTGGTTTGTTGTTAGGTCTGATTACGGTATGACTTTATGTTGTGATTTTGATGAAATTATTATGAATGCACATAATTGAGGGCAGGAGGTTAGTCGATGAGTGATCCTTGCGAGGATTCACAAGATTCCTACTAGTCCTTGGGTTCACTGGTTAGTAATATCGGTTGTCGTGGTAGCCTATGTGGCACCACATAATTCCCGGTATTGGTGTTTCCAGAAAAGCAAGAAGGGCATTGGGTTCCCTAGGGTGCAAGACCCCAAAATTTTTTCTCCGGAGGCAGTTCATGCGTGGACCAGAAATTGACGGATTAATATGATCGAATGGTGTTGTTATTTACTTATTTACTTGAGTTATTATTTTACCCTATTCTTGCGATTATCTGTTATTTACTTATATTATGAATTTGCTTTAAAAACCTTGGTAGTTGTTGATAAACGTTATCCTACTGAGCTGGTGAGCTCATCTCTATCTAACATTTTTTAAAGATATGAAGCCGGGAAGGAGGATAAGCTAAAAGGACTACGGATAAAGTCTGCTATTATTATTTCCTTTTATGTTGTATCCAGAATATTGAGAGGGTTATGTAGATATTATGTACTCGTACGTGGAATACAATAATATGAGGAAGGTTATCGTAAATTCGGTATAATTTTTTTTAATTTATTTTCTTTAATCACGCCCGAATATTTTTTTTTAGGAATAAAAATTTTCGGGGTGTGACAGAGTGGTATCAGAGCCTAGGAATTAGGTCTTATATGGGAATTATATATATATAGACTAAATAGTGAGATTAATTTATTTTATTCATATTTTTATCAGAACTAACCTTTCTATGACTATAAGTATGGTATCTTGGAATGATCTTTACATTGCTCACAGTAATATGGGCTCCGAGGCGGCTAACGAATACTAGACTCTTAGAGTTAATAGAAGCTTATAATTTGATAGTCCGTGAAATTTCAGATGTATCTCAAAATTGGTCATTCATGCCGAGCTCAGAACAGAAAAAGTTAGTGCACCACCGATTGACCTCGCAACTAAGGGTGCTCCGCCAAGCCCTCAGTATCGAAAGGAACCCCAATTTATACCAAGAAATTCTAAATGGAATACCAGTACACGACGTTCAGTGGCCACCTGCGGGGGCTCATGAGGGGCAGCCAATAGAATCCCCTAACCTAGACAACAATGAGGAAAATGACCCACAACCTCCAAACCTCAATGTAGCCCAGGCAGCCGCACCACCGAAGCAAACCATCATGCAGATTCTGCGGGTTCTGCAAATTAAGGTGTCTCCAGGGGGAGAGACTTAAAACTTCTTGGTCCCTAGATGTGTCGTCGGTTTTACTATTCTAAGAAATTTTGCCTGTGAATAGTAGTAACTCTTAGAATAGCAAAAATATATGTATCACTACATGACTTAGAAATAACTATCCTAGACTTTTGTTTTTCATGTAAATGACATCTAGGATAGGAAATCAAATGTATATTAGCTGTTGATTATGTGAAATTAATCTTTGGATGTGGTTATAGTTTTTTAAAAAATGCAGTCATAATATCCTGTACTATGTGTTATAGGATGGAGGGAAACACATCTCAAGACCAACCCGAAATGTCCATCAACAATCAGTCCCCTCCAACACCGCAAGACACTATAAGTGGCATTTACCAGTGCTTGAGGGAACTAACCACTTTAGTACAACAACAGATAGAAAAATAATAACCATACTACGGTAATACAACCGACATTTCATGAACAAGCAAATGTGGCCGAAACACAAAGAATGATGATGCTCAAGGAATTTCTACGACAACGTCCCCCTACTTTTCAAGGAAGTGTTGAGCCACTTGAGGCAGCACGATGGCTTCGACAAGTGAAAAAGGTGATGGATGGCATGGATATTGCCACAGAACTACGAGTTACTTTGGCCTCTTATCTTTTCGAATGTGAAGCGGATCACTGGTGGGACACAGTCAAAAGAATGAGGAACGTAGATCAAATGATGTGGACCACCTTCAAAAGAGTGTTTAATGATAAATATTTTTCAGAGTCCGTAAGAGATAAAATGTTCTCAGATTTCCTAGAGTTACAACAACGCAACCTGACAGTTACGCAATATGAGTCTAAATTTGCTGAACTCTCTCGCTTTGCCACAGAATTAGTTTCCACGGATGCCAAGAAGGCCAAGCGATTTGAACAAGGCCTTAAGCCTTCTATCCGAGGACGCCTCGTAGCGCATCGACTGCTGAACTATAAGAAACTGGTGGAAAGAGCCGTGTTGGTAGAAAGAAACCTAGAGGATACCCAAAATATCAAAAGTCGTCAACAAGGCAAAGGAAGTCAAACAAGAAATGGTGGCAGCAGATGTAACTAAAGAATGACCCCATATCGACGGCCAGAACAAGATACCAATGAAAGGAGAAATGCGAATCAGGGACAAAATTCTAGAAATTAGAACAGAGTATCCAATGATACAAAACGATGTTTCAAGTGCGGGCAAACTGGACATTTTAAAAATCAGTGTCCCGTCACGTCCTCTCAAGGGTCGGCCAACCAAGGTTCTTATCAGTCATTCAACCAACCTCGTCCACAACAACGCCCTTACCCTACTCAGACGACAGGACCGACGACTCAAGTTGGACCTTCACAGTCGTGTCCAAGTCAAGCTCAGCAGAAAAAGTCAAGAAGTAGAACAACAGTTACTGAAGGCCAACCTTAGATCTATGCAATGACTGCACAGGATAACAACGCCTTTAACGATGTGATTGAAGGTATCGTTCTTATTTACAATTCTTGGGCGCGTATTTTGTTTGATCCGGGGGCAACCCATTCTTTCATTCGCACATCATATGTTGTTACATTAGGATTAAAATTTGAACCTTTGAGTCACACATTGTGTATAAACCTACCCACGGGAGATTTCTTGGAAACGGCTAGGATATGCAAAAATTGCATAATCCGATTTGAGGAGAGTGAATTGGTTGTGGACTTAATTTCCTTAGAATTAATTGGGTACGACATAATTTTTGGAATGGACCTACAATCTTGCTATCATGGATTGTTATAGTAAGAAAATTAAATTTCGAACGTCGGGAGATAGAGAGTTCGAATTCATAGACAAACATCACTATTTACATCCGTTCTCCCCAAGGAACAAAAACAGTTTGGAGTTCCTTGCCTACTTAATTAGGGAAGAACTAGGTAAGATTACAACGGATGTCATCTTGGTAGTGTGTGACTTTCCTGACGTATTTCCTAAGGAATTACCGGGACTACCCCCACAAAGGAAAATAGAATTTACCATTGAGGTATATCCTGGTACGGAGCCAATATCTATTGCCCCTTACCATATGGCACCATTAGAATTAAAGGAATTAAGGAAGCAGCTGGACGAACTTCTTTCTATGGGATTCATTCGACCAAGTACGTCGCCTTGGGGTGCTCCTGTGCTCTTCGTGAAAAAGAAAGACAATATCCTGAGACTCTGTATTGACTACCGGAAGCTGAATCGGGTAACAATAAAGAACAAATATTCTATACCACGTATTGATGATCTATTTGATCAACTTAGGGGTTCTCGCTATTATTCCAAAATTGATCTTCGAACGGAATACCATCAATTAAGAATCAGAGATGAGGATGTCCCCAAAACAGCTTTTCGTACTCGAGACGGAGATGCCCTTTGAACTTACAAATGCACCTGCAGCTTTCATGGACATGATGCACCGGGTATTCCGACCCTATCTTGACCAGTTTGTAATCGTATTCATAGACGATATTCTCATTTACTCAAAGTCACATGAGGAGCATGTACAACATCTTCGCCAAGTGTTATTAACACTCAGAGAGCACAAGTTGTATGCTAAGAAAAGTAAGTGTGAATTCTGGATGAAAGAAGTCAAATTTCTTGGGCATGTCGTATCTGAAGAAGGAGTGACAGTGGATCCAGCTAAGGTTGAATCAGTAATGAACTGGGATCGACCTAAGAATGCAACAGAAGTTCAAAGTTTTCTAGGATTTACAGGATATTATCGAAGATTTGTTGAAGGATTTTTCAAAATAGCTCTGCCCATGACCCGACTCACCTGAAAAGGGGAAAGGTTTGAGTGGACCAAAGAATGTGAACATGCATTTAATGTCTTAAAGGAGAAGTTGATCACGAAACCTGTCCTTACTATACCCGAAAGTTGTATCGGATATGATGTTTATACAGATGCATCATTACATGGACTTGGATGTGTACTAATGCAAAATCACAAGGTGGTGGCTTATGGATCAAGACAATTAAAAGTTCACGAACGAAACTATTCCGCCCATGAATTGGAACTCGCGGCTGTTGTTTTTGCTCTGAAGTTATGGCGTTTTTATCTATATGAAAAAAAAATTCAAATTTATTCGGATCACAAAAGTCTCAAGTATATATTCACTCAAAAAGACTTGAATCTTCGACAACGATGCTGGATAGAGTATCTCGAGGATTACGACTTCACACTTCAATACCATCCGGGAAAAGCTAACGTGGTAATTGATGCGTTAAGTAGAAAATCCCGAAGTACAGTAATCAACGTGATGAAGGACAAATGGCAGTTGAGGAAGGCACTAGAAGACTATGAGATCTGGATAGGTGAAACAGAAGGTCAACCACGTCTGTTTAATCTCATTGCCCAACCTGTCCTTCGACAAAAAGTTGTTGAATTGCAACGTTCAGATTCCAACCTAAAATCCATCCGCATCCAACTGGAGGAGGGGAACACTCTTGAAAATTTGGAGTTGAAAAAGGGAGAATTATTATATCAAGGGAGGCTGTGTGTACCCAATAATGCTCAATTAAAAGAAGAGATACTTAGAGAATGCCATCGTTCTAAGTTTTTCATATATCCTAGCAGCTCAAAAATGTATCAAGATATGAAGTGTCAATACTGGTGGAAAGGTATGAAGAAGGATGTGACTAAATTTACAACTCGATGTTCCATATGTCAGCAAGTAAAGGTAGAGCATCAGAAACCTGGTGGGTTGTTACAATCTTTACCTATCCCAGAATGGAAATGGGATCATATCACTATGAATTTTGTGATTGGATTACCCAGAACTACAAATGGATACAATGCAATATGGGTGATAGTGGATCGACTCACCAAATCAACCCATTTCTTAGCCATGAAGAATACTGATACTTTGGCTACGTTAAGTCAGCTTTACATACGGGAAATTGTGAGATTACATGGAGTACCTTTATCAATTGTGTCCGATCGAGATACTCGTTTTGTAGCTCAATTTTAGCAAAGTTTACAAAAAGCCATGGGAACTGAGTTGCATTTCAGTACTGCTTACCATCCTCAAACAGATGGCCAATCTAAAAGGGTGATCCAAATATTGGAAGATATGTTACGAGCTTGTGCTCTAGATTTTAAGGGCAGTTGGAATGAACATCTTCCACTAGTGAAATTTGTTTACAACAACAGCTATCAAAGCAGTATTGGCATGGCTCCGTATGAGGCTTTGTATGGACGACCTTACAGATCACCTTTATGTTGGGTCGAAGCTGGTGAAAACATTTTATTTGGTCCAGAAATTGTCCGAATAACCACTGAGAAGATTCAAGTAGTCCGAAATCGACTACGCACAGCTCAAAGTCGACAAAAGAGTTATGCAGATCAAAGAAGGAGACCCTTAGAATTCCAAGAAGGTGATTATGTATTATTGAAGGTATCCCCTAGGAAAGGAATATCTAGATTTGGGAAGAAGGGTAAATTGGCTCCCAGATACATTGGACCCTTCGAGGTTACACAACGCGTGGGAAATGTAGCTTATCGGCTAGCTTTACCAGCTCAGTTATCAGGAATACATGATGTGTTTTATGTATCCATGTTAAGGAAATGTGAACCAGACGTATCTCACGTAATCGACTGGAAGAATGTTCAAATTCAAGAAAATGGAATGTACGAAGAACAACCTGTACAAATTCTCGACACCAAGGAGCAGGAATTACGTAACATGGTCATATCACTCGTAAAAGTGCTATGACAACATCACGGTATTGAGGGAGCCACGTGGGAACTGGAAGCAGTTATGCGTGCAAGATATCCCCATCTTTTTAACTCTCAAGGTTAGTATCGAATTTTGGGGACGAAATTCTTTTAAGGGGACGAAATTCTTTTAAGGGGGATAGATTGTGACGACTCGAATATTAATTAATAATTGACATGCTAATTAGGTCATCGATTATAATTTTGTATAATTAAATTTTATGTTATGAGTAATATTTTTTTTAAAATAAAAATGAGTCGAATGACTATAATTTAGGTCAAATATCATGATCATAATAAAGAAATATATTCATATTTATGTATATATAAAGATATTTGTATTGTGCTAGATCTTTACACTATGCTAGATTTTTACAAGCTGTAGGAAACGTACATAAAGAAATGAAGAAAAAAAATTGATTAATACGCTAATTAGGTCGTCAATTGTGATACTAAATAACTGAGATTTATTTTAAATATATATATATTATATATAAAAAAAATATTTTTATGAACAAATGGACCTAAAATATAAATTTTTTGCGTAAAAACGAGTCAAATAACTATAACTTAGGTTAAATATCGAAATCATATAATATCCTTATATCTTTATATCTATATGTGTCGGTGAAAAAGAACACTGTCCTTTCTAGAATTTTTTGAGAATTAAAAACATGCACACAAAAAAAAATGAAATTTTTCAAGAAATGGACAACTGTCCAGAGGCTACTGTTAAACCCTTGGAGGCCAAGGAAAATTTGGCTATAAAAAGCCAAGCAAATGCCAAGCAATTGGCACGGCAAAGAGGCAGAGAGGAAGGGAGAGAAGGGAAGGGAAGGAAGAGAGAGAAAAGAGATAAAAAGGGTCAAAATTTTGTTGACCTAAGAGTTCACGGTTATGATCAAAATTTTGGGTAAGATTTTTTAGTTATTACTTTGTAACTTTTATTAATTCAAGTTTCTTAAAGTTGATCCTCATTTCATATTTTTGGATCAAATTTAAGTATCATTATTTTTTTAATAGTTATTCCATAAATTATTTTAGCTTAAGTAAGTTCTTATTATATATTATTATTCTAAAATATTATTTCAATTATTTTGTTACAATGCACGGTATCGAGTAGAAGTCAAGAAAGAGGTAGGGTTTCTTTTATCTTTTACTATCATTGATGCATTTCATGCATGTTTGAGGGGTTCATATTAAATCTATTTTTTTTATATTGTGTCATTAAATTGTTTTAATCATGGTGTCAAATTGGGGTTTTATAAATAAGTCATGATCATGTTGAAAATTTTAATTATTGAGACCCTAATTATCTTATGAAACTACGTTACATAATAAATATTTTTTTTATTTAATGTTTGACTTGTACAAACGTTTTATTATTGTTATTATTTAAGGTTTGGTTTGTTGTTAGGTCTGATTACGGTATGACTTTATTTTGTAATTTTGATGAAATTATTATGAATACACATAATCAAGGGCAGGGGGTTAGTAGAAGAGTGATCCTTGCAAGGATTCACAAGATTCCTACTAGTCCTTGGGTTCACTGGTTAGTAATATCGGTTGCCGTGGTAGCCTGTGTGATACCACATAATTCCCGGTATTGGTATTTCCAGAAAAGCAAGAAGGGCATTGGGTTCCCTAGGGAGCAAGACCCCAAAGTTTTTCTCCGGAGGCAGTTCATGCGTGGACCAGAAAATTGACGGATTGATATGATCGATATGTGCTGTTATTTACTTATTTTTTTATTATTATTTTACCCTATTCTTGCGATTATCTATTATTTTCTTATATTATGAATTTGCTTTAAAAACCTTGCTAGTCATTGATAAACGTTATCCTACTGAGCTGGTGAGCTCATCTTAATCTAACATTTTTCAGAGATATGAAGTCGGGAAGGAGGATAAGCTGAAAGGACTACGGATAAAGTCTGCTATTATTATTTCCTTTTATGTTGTATCCAAAATATTGAGAGGGTTATGTAGATATTATGTACTCGTTCGTGGATTACAATAATATGAGGAAGGTTATCGTAAATTCGGTGTAAATTTTTTTTAATTTATTTTCTTTAATCACACCCGGATATTTTTTTTAGGAATAAAAATTTTCGGGGTGTGACCAAAATGTAAGCCCAAGTGGGTTTCTAGGGTCCCCTCCCCGCTTCCCCTTTTTCGTCCCAAAATAAATAAATAAATAAAGTGGGTTTCTAGGGTGTGTCTGGTGTTGTGCTCTGCTTCAGCTCACTTAGGGCCTGACCGAAGCTGAGAAGCTCATCTCCTACTGTGACATCCACTATCAAATCAATCTAGGGCAGGGGGAAAGCTATCATTGGGGCATGCGCGGTGGAGGTCGGTAAAATTGATACACAGACATCATTTTCCATTCACTTTCTTGAGTACTACAACATTAGCCAGCCAGGTCGGATAGTCCACTTCCCAGATGACCTTCGCTCCCAACAACTTGGCCACCTCCTCGTTGATCGCTCTTTGCCTTTTCGAGGAAAAACTCCTTCGCATCTTCCTTATTGGCTTGCAATTCGGGTCGATATTGAGCTAATGTACGATTACTCCTTGATTGATTCCTTCCATGTCTTCTTGTCTCCAGGCGAACACATCAGCGTTCTCTCTTAGGAATGAAATGAGCTTGTCTTTGATGTCTTGGAGTAACATTGAGCCCACAAAGAACACATGCCTTGGGTCCTCATCAACCTGCACGGGCTTTAGTTGCTCTGAAGGGGTGGGTCATGTTTTCAGCTCGTCTCACATGTCTAGATCTTGGAATTGAACATATTCCACCTCCTTCTGCCTCATTGATGCCACGTAGCATTACCGAGAGTGGCGTTGGTCCCTTCTGACCTCACCAACCCCATTCTCAGTGGGGAACTTCATAATTAGATGGTACATCGATGGCACTGCCCTGACGGAGTTGAGAGAAGATCTTCCAAGCAGGACGTTGTAGGTGGAGGGGCATCTACCACTAAGAAATGAACGGTGGTAGTAACCTTACAAGGGTGGTCCCCTATAATGAGGACGAACTGTATAGATCTGATGTGCAGGACTCTCTCACCTGAGAAGCCCAGAAGATGGGTCCTTATGGGTTCAAGATTTGATCTGTCTATTCCAAGTTGGTTTAAGGCAGAAGGAAGATAATGTCTACTAAGCTACCCTTATCGATGAATACCCGATGCACCGCCTTGTTCGCGATGATAGTTTTTACAACTAGAGGGTTGTCGTGGGGGTGTTGATATCCCTCGAGGTCGGCCTTGGAGAAGGTTATTTTTAGGTCTGTGCATGGGACTTTTTGAATCGCCTGAACCTCGAGAAGGTCATCCGACCTTGCCCTCCTAGTGTATGCCTTCCTCGGTGAGCTAGTCTTGCCTCCACTTGAGAAGCCACCCTAGATGACCCTAATTTCTCCAAGGGCCTGTTGATGTTGCTATGAAGGTGGAATGACAGCTAAGGCATCTCGACCCTAGTCATTCTGATCTATTCCTTCTCCTGCCACATAATGGCGTAAGTATCCTCTCTAGATCAGGCATTCTATCTCTTTTTTAAGTTGGATGCAGTCGTTCATTTCGTGGTCGGTGTATTTGTGGAACTCGCAATATTTGGTGGGATCTCGTCTCCTGGGATAGGACTTCATCTGAGACGACCATCTGATAAACCTCTCATTTTGGACCTCATGGAGGACCTGTGCAATGGAGGCGTTCAGGGGTGGGAGCCGTCTTGGAGTGTCTCTAGGTTGTAACTCCTGGGGTGAGGGTCCAAGGCGATCTCTCACATTACCTCTTCTTTTTAGGGAAAACTCTTTCTCTCTTCTAAGAGAATGATCTATACGCGGGGACCGATCATGCCTTCTCTCTTTTCTTAGACTATGTTCTCTCTTCTTTCTTTCTCCTTCTATGGTTGAAAACTCTCCTTTTAACCAAAGGGCCTCCTCGTCATTCATGTACTTCTCGGCCTTTGTAAGTACCTCGGTCATGGTGGCTTGAGAGTTTTTGGCAACTGAGAAGAGGAGGTCCTTTGACTGGATACCGGGTCCTGACATGAAAGTAGTCAACTCGAACTTGTTGTCTACGCTTTCTATCTTCAAGCATTCGTGGTTGAAGCGCTGCACGTAACTGTATAGATAGTTCCTTGGGTCTCTACCTAACACTCAAAAGATGATATGATGGTTTCTTGTAGGTTCTGGCTCCTATGAAGTGTGACACGAATTGTATAGACAGTTCCTTGAAAGAAAAGATCAACGTCGGCTACAACCTGTTAAACCAGCTATCACCAACCCTTTTAGGATTATGGAAAAATCTCGACAACGGATAGGGTCCGGATACCTATGTAGCTCTATCTAGTTTTTGCACGAGTTCAAGTGATCCACAGGATACTTGGTTCCATCAAATGTTTCTATCAACGACATCTAAACATCTAAGGGAGGGGAAAATAAAGGATCTCAAGGGTGAAAAGGGACTCGATTTGTTGAAATAAGGCGTCCATGGTGTCGGGGGCTTTCCCCTTAACCACTTCCATCATATTCCCCAGCTCTTGTTGAATTTTGCAAATTTTTTGTTCCCAAAAATGATCCATGATGTCTGGTGGAGGAAAGGGTCAGTTTTCTCGATGAACAGCTCTGGCCTGGCTGTGGGCTTCGTCCTCTGTATGTCCATTTGGTTGTTTCCTCCGATGATTTTCTCCGGAGTGGCTGTGTTTGTGGAGGTTTGTGACTCTATCGGGCGGTATCTGACAATCCAAGTGAGGGACACCATGTTGTGCTGGTGGAGGAGGAAGAGGTAGCTTAGGATGCACTGGTGGAATCTACAGGAGGTGGTGAGTTTGTATCCATGTTATCAAATATTGATTCTGCTTCATGAGTTGCAGAGTGTTTCGGCGATAGATTTTTGTCTCATTGAAAGGAGGAGGATCTACCGTCGGAGGGTGATTCTCGACGTTTGCTACGGGGGTGGGGAAGTTCTTGGGTAGGTTCAGGTGAACCTGGGGTTTGGCGTGAGATTTACTCATATTTCGAGTTGAGACCATTAGACTAATAGAGGTGTAGAAAGAAAACTTGAAGGAAAGGAAGAAAATTGTTTCCCACAGATGGCGCCAAGTTGATTATGCTCGAATATGCTTAACCTAAGTCCAGAATAGTGATTTGATGATCTGGAAAGAGGGTAGTGTGAATATATGAATTCACAATGGATTAGGCTATGAGAATGAATCAGGATCAGTATATAAATGGTTCACCTTTGTCGAGAGAGTAAGACTACATTCACTGTAATGGAGTCTCTTGCTCATTGGGGATGTATATTTCTTGAAGAAGAAGAAGATTACAATAGGTTGTTTAGCTTAAATCCTGTTTATACAATGTTTCAGTAATATCAATACATCAATGAAGAAATTGTCAGTGTCCTTGTCCTCTTTGTAGCATGAAAATGCTCTATTTATATGGGTAATCCTTCTAGGGTTTCTTACGGCTTGCTCTCCCTTTTTTGCTAATTTTGTGGTCCCCTCTTCTTTTGTTCTTTAGTGATCTCTTCCATTTGACGTCACTGTATCCACTATCTTTAGGTGATTACGTGCACATATATTCCATTTTCCAGAGAGTACACGTTCGTTAGAAGCTTCAGAAATTGTTTCCTGGTCCCCTGGACATGTGACATGAAGTGGGGCATTTTGGGGTCTGATGAGTATCGAGCTCCTTAATCCCGAGCTGCTTAACGCTGAGCTTGTTATAATCGATCAAGGTTATGTCGAGCTGGACTCTCTGTTGGGTTTCCTCTTTTGGATTACGACTCATCCCTTATTACGGAGCAGATAGGTTATTAAGGGGTTTCTTGGGCCGTTGTGCACCCTTTTTGACCCATTAGGTGATTTGGGTTTAGGATGGACAGCCCACTTCAAAATCCTACCCTTATCAATAATGATTTAAGTTTATCCCTTAAACATATTTGATGTTAAGTCCTATTATTATCTACTTAGTAAGAGCATTTTTAACAAGATTTTGTATTTTAGCTATTAGAAAATACATTTTTTCTATTGTAAACTCGAACGGAATTTTTTTTATTTTGACTACTTCTTTTAAATATTATTTCTTCCATTTTGTACCTTTTTGAAAATGTTGGAGGGAGAGAGAGAGAGAGAGAAAATGGAGAAAAAGACAAAAGGTGGACAAGAGAAGTGAGATAGGAAAAGATGAGACAGAATATATTATAAAGAATTTATACATGATACTATAGTGATGCTTTAAATATAGAATATCACTGTAACAAAATTGTATATTACCTTCTTTAGGCATCTTCTGTTGGAGCATGATTTTTATCTTTGAATAGTTAAATTTGAATTATTTTAGAGTTCTAGTCATTCTCTTGAAATGCTCTAAGTAGTTAAGTTCAATCTTTTTTTAAATACTAAAATGCCCTTATTCTTACGTTCAAAGCAAGTTTCAATGTGAAAAAACAGTTTCTTGATTGGGAAACCAATTACCCCATGATTCACGTTCAATAGACATATTTTTTCCATAAAATTTAAAATTCAAATTCAATAGTAGTTACTATCCTTCTTCTTCTTTTCTTACCAATAGATTTAGATCTTCATTATCCATCTTCTCCATGGTTACAAAGATGCATCCTCTGCACCAAAATTTCCGATACCACTGTTGTCCCCATCTACCACCATAATAAATGGACCATAAAGTAAGTGACGAAGTTCAATTTCCCCGATTCACTCAAACAGATCAAGACCCACCTCTGCAATTCCCGTTTCGTTGTCGTCTTGATGCAGACCACCGGTTCAAGATGGCACCAAAAGAATCACTGGCTTGCTGATAATCGGAAGACTACCTTCTAATAGGTTGATTCCTCTGATGCCGACTTAATGCTCTCTGGTTATGATGATTGTCTTAATGATTTTAGATCTTGGACCAAATTTGCTGTTCACATTATTTTTTTGTGTCTAATTTTTGAATATTACTATTTTTTGTATTTAAATGATATTATTTTATGTTTTGAATATTTCGAAATGTTGATGGACAAGAACTACGAGGACACCAAAATTTAGCTTATCTTCTTATTTGGGTTTATATGTTACAATTTTTTTGTATTAAATGTTACTATTTTTATTTGAATGCATCATTAGCTGCCCATGTTGCTTAAAAACATACAGTGTGTTACTGGTTTGACCCTGATTTTGTTTAATATTCTATGTTACAATTTTTTTTTGTGAGCATGTTATTGTTGTCTCTATTATGCATTATCAATTGCCTATGTTACTTAAAAATGTTCAATGCGATATTGGTTTAACCCCTAATTTTTTGTTCAATGTTTCATGCGATTTTTTTTTGTTGAATGTGTTACTGTTTTCTTATCTATGTAGCATTAGTTGCCCATGTTGATTAAAAATACTCAATGTATTACTAGTTTGATCTCCCAATTTTGTTCAATTTTTCATGTTATTATTATTATTATTTTTGTATGACCATGTTACTATTTTCTCGCATGTGCATTATCAACTGCCCATATTGCTAATTGTTCTCTTTTTAACATTCATTATTACTATTTTTGGTTTGAATGTTAATATTTTTTGAAAATATTAATATTGAATTGAATGTGACTATTTTTAATTTATTTCTTTAAATGTTAATATTCAATGTTACTATTTTTTGTTTTGAATGTTACTATTTATCTCTCTCATGTTAATGTTAGTAAATTCTTAAAATTTAGGAGTCTTTAGTTTTTAGATTTGTTTTAATTAAAAATAATTACAATGCGTATTTTGGACCATGGAGATTAAAATAAACTTATTCCCGAAAAAAGTTTTTGAGAAAAACGGACCGACCCCCAAAGTTTCTATGGTTTTTGTTTTAAATTCCTGCCTAAATTTTTAATTGTGCTAATTTGTCATAGACTTAATTCATCACCACATTTCTATCCACCCAAACACACTCTAAGTAAGCCTTTTCTTTTACAATTTACATTTTAATTTATCTTTCTGAGATAAATAACATCAGAAATAAGATCAAAGTCTAAAAACACCTCCGGAAAAAAAAACGGCTGAGGACAAACTACGTTTCTCTTCGTATCAAGGGTGCGTTAGGGAGGCTCAGAACATAGTTTTCTTTCCAAAAGGGAGATCTGATATTAGGCCCACGGGTCCTGAATTTATTTTTCTGGGAGATGAAACAATGAGGGTACCTGAGTAATGAACAAGGTGAGAAATGAGAAGTTAAATTCCTTCACGCTAATCAAGGCCACCCCAAGTGATGATGCACAAAAGATGTTTATGCAAAATCAATCAAGGATGAAGTAAGGAAGACTCATTACAACTAAACACAAAGATTAGGGGTTCGGTTTAGGTGACTTACTACACTGAAAATGACCATGTTGGCTAGAGAATCTTATCACTCAAGAGGTATAGTGTGCTGACATGTGTGATATGTCATTCATGTATAGGCAGGACTTACAATTTATAAATGAGTGGCATTGACTCAAATGGGCTCTGACTAAGGTGCCATCGTCGTAACAAGGAGCGGAGTTATTCAATGAAGCTTGCCTTATCATCGTAACGGGAGAAGTGATAATAGGGTGATTCTTTGAAATTCGTCATATTTCGTAATGGGTGAGATGATCTCGCAAGACTGGTGATGTGCCCTAGATGACTGCAACCCCACGAATTTTCTCTGCTCGGATGAGACTCCCACATGCATTGGTGATGGGCTGGGTTTCTCAGAAAGGTGGGCTTAAGCCAATTGAAATTTCTTGATCCTGTGGTGGGCATGATCTATATATTTGAGCTAGATCTGGTATGTATCTCTGATCTAGGTTTGGTATGGGCAGGGCCCATCACTAAGAACTATATAATTTATTCTAATTGACTTTTTTTCATTTTTTTTTAGACATTTGGAGGCCGGTCTTCTTATATGAACTTATTTGGACTTAAGTCTGTCAAAAAAACTTATTTATTATGAACTTTATTTTTTGTCAATTTTACCAAACTAACTATCACTTATTTTTAGAAGTGAATTAAAACTAAAAATTAACTCTTAAATTTTAGGAGTTGACTACCATTAAAAAAATTTCTCTCGCATATCTATTTATATCCATATATAGATTAAAATTATATCTCTCATACATATATACTAGTAATAACTCGTATCTAAAGACACTTTGCAATTTAAAAAAATCCTTCAATTTAAAATAGTTTTGTTTTTATTTTTTTAATTAAAGAAATTGAAATCAATATAATCCCTTCTATTTTTTTTGTAAATACTAACCCATAAAAATTTTAACCTGTCTACAGTGACATCAATTGCATCATTGTCTAACACAAACCATTCAATCTCTCAACACAAACCATTGCATTACTAATTTCAAGAATAAATTATTCAATTCTAACTCAAAAACAACATCAAATTTTAATCACTACGTAATAGAAGCTAAAATCTCATTTATGTAATAATAACGAAAGTTATAGACACATTATAGATGCAAGTCCAACCAAAGAACTAAATCCACATAAATAAGAATCATTTGATTCAAACATTCCATATTTTGAAGCACCGACCAGTAATGAAACTGCAACCATTCCAATAACTCTTATTATCAATCCCTTCATGTAACCCATTACAATTTGTGTTCTTATTAATCCCTCCAAGATCCCAACCGCATTACTCACAAAGCAATCTTTTCAATATAATTCAATAGCAGTAAACAAGAAAATAAATAAATGATCACCAAAATTATCTTATGTAATTACAATTTTTTCCCACAACTCATTCTACACATAGCATGTTAGAGAGCCACTTGGTACACTTGATTCTTCCAGATGTTTAAGAACACCCATTTCCTTCAAAATACGACCTGTAAAGTTGTCAAAATAATGTTCAACTTTATTATTTTAATAACATTAGTTGACAACAAACCGCATTGCTAGCAAAGAAGAACATACAATGGAAAAAGAACATACCATATAATAAAAACAAAGTCTTAAGTTATATTCAAAATTTACTACTTAGACATAAGTCCCTGAGCCTAGTCAGGTATGCCAATTTATTTAGTATGTCGTTCCATATCACTTATTCTATCTCTAGCGTAGTTCAAATAATAGGTCAATGAGCAAATTTCATTAAAAAGACCCAATATTAATATCATAACAATTAACTTTAAGCATTATAATTTAAAGCAAACAAAAAAAGTCATATTCAACTAAAACAATTCAAATAGCAAAACCCTATGCTATTAAGGTAACACCCAGCAAAGCCCCAACATCCAATTTCATAAAAAAAACAAACAAATTAAGAAATTAAACCCTAATTGCAATTAAAATAAACCTAATATTCAAGTTCATTTCCATAACTACTCTAACATTCAATCAAAATACCACAAAACAACTCTAACATTCAATCAAAACCCTACAATTCTACTTTATGAAAATAACCCAAATTTGAAATTTGACAAACACGGTTTCATGAAAAATCTCAAATTAAAAACTCTAGCATCAATTGCTCAAAACTTAATAACCAATTTGAAACTATAACATTCAATTTCCTACAAAACACCCAAATTAACACCCAATTTGAAAAAAAAATTCAAATAAACAACTAAAGTAATTGATATGCTATTATAGACAGCCAAACACACAACAAACCAATTCTTTTAAACAAATATCAAAAAAGGATAGTTAATTTAATGAAGAAATTCAATTTTTTAATTTTGATCAAACTTTATAGTCCTCCATATAAACATGCTCAAAATTAATATCAAGAAGGGACAACATTACTTTTGTCAAGATAGTGGTTCCTGCTTTCACAACTCATTTTTTTATTAGTTTTTATGCATCAAACCTTTCAAAAGAATATGGCATTAAAAAAAATAAAGAAGAAATTACTACAAATGAATAAACATGCAACATAACTTACTTTGGAGTAGGCCCTAAAAAAATAATCAAAACGAATATGAAATTTTCAGATTGCACAAACACACACTAGAAAAAATGAAAATATAAAACATAAGCTCAAGACTAAAAAAAGGAAAATAAACTGGATAGATGAAAAATGAAATTGAAAAACATGGATATGAAATAAAAAATTAGAGAGATAAACAATTAGTGAAAAATCAAATAGATAGACAACTTCACCTCGGTGAAGCAATACTACAAACACCTGGTGTTCTATTTATCTTTTACTTTGGCATTGCCGAGAGACAAAGTGAGCATTACAGAGAGTGGGTGGCAATCGATGGTGGTGATCTAAATGGCTCTTTGAATATGGACAATCAGCGAGGGAGGGTGGTGGTGGGTCTTTGAGAGAGAAGATAATACATAGAGAGGAGGGTGGCAGTTGATGGTGATGATCTAAATGGCTCTCTGAAGATGGGTAGTTGGTGAGGGAGGGTGGTGGTGGGTCTTTAAGAGAGAAGACAATAAATAGGAAGAAGGAGAGAAGAGGGCAAACAGCGAGTGGGTCTGGATTGCTTACAGGTGTTCGATATGTGTGTGTGTGCCGTAAGACAGGGAGGGTTTGATT
>CM042196.1:8174150-8190017 GCA_023539305.1 Ilex asprella
AAGTTTTTCACTTTTGTTGACATTTCATGGTAGTGTTGATATAGTATAGATATAGATTGATGACTTCTTGTCCTCTTATGGACCATGTACTACTTTTTTTTATCGTTTCAATAATATGCAATGTTTCCAATCCCCCCCCCCCCCAAAAAAAGGGAGAGATTATTATTCACAACTTGTAAACCTTTCATTCCCAGAACCCAATTAAATTGATATAAAAAATGAATTTAGAAAGAAAATTTTAAGATCTCTATGAAAGCTCAACCTTCTAGCTGCGCTATTTCTTGAGCTCACTTCAGGCTGATTTAATGATGGACAAATATGAATAGTTATTGGCTACAAGCTAATATTTGTTTGGTGACCGGATGGCAAAATGTTAGGTTGTGAAAGCTTTCATCTTGCTTGGTTGGTGGTGGAATTTGTTGGCATTTCTTATTATTGCTTGTAGAGACTTTGTTAGTTCCTCCTGAGTTGGTGGGTTGGTGGGCCGTAGATGCAATATGAAAAGTTTATTTTTCCTTCTCTTTTCATTTTAGTGTCATCATATTTCATTTTGTTAACATCATGCAGATACTCTTCCTTTGGATCCTCTTTTCTTTTTGTTATCGGCAGCATCTGCCAATCTCATTTATTGCAACGTTGGAATTGTCCAATATCACACATTTTTTCCCATGTCGTAGAAATCATGCCTGTTCTTGAAAATATGTTGTTCATATTTTGTGGATATTTAATAAAATAGCATTCTCACTATTAAATTTTGTCTTTTCCACTCTATTCCGTAATTGCAACATGTAATATTAGTCACAGTCAAATCGACCAGCTAAATATGAGCCAAACATTAACACAAAATTGTTTAGAAGATGAATGCATGACACCTATTTCATTTCAATACAAAGTATATAGGCCTCATTTCACAGAACTTTTGTCTATTTTGCTCTGAGATTCTATCCCATTTTTGTTCTCTTAAAGACTCTGGGAAGGTGAGTTGTGGTAGGATTTTGGTGGACTCTTTTTGTGTTACCATGCTGGTTTGAATATGCAGTCGCTCTCTTTAAACGATGAATGCATGGATATTACTTGTGTATCTATTATTGGCTTCCTTCATTCCCACCCCCCTCTTTTCCTTCTCTCTGTATGGATGTGTGTGTGAATGCATGTTTGTTGATGATGTTTCTCATGGTTTTGTTTTCAATTGCGGTTGATTTGTTCAGGAGTTCTTTTGCAATTAAATCCAAGTGCAAACTTGCAAGTATCTCTCACTATTTTCGACTGTACCTTACTTGATCTTTTTGCAGCAAAGACTTTGTGATGTACGTTGGAGGCCCTGTTTGGGCATTGGATTGGTGTCCTAGAGTTGATAAAAGGCCTGAATGTCACTTTAAAAGTGAGGTATTTGTCTCTTAGTTTGATTTTTGTCTTTCTGTTTGCAAAAATGGTGCTGTGATTGTTTTCACTTCATAGTTTGTTTTTATTATTAGCAGAAAGCATGGAAATTCTTTTGACACTCCTCCATCTCTATTTCTTTATTAATGTTTGCTTCGTTGGGTTGCAATTTAAAACACCATAAATGAAACAAAGTCATGACTTATTTGAAATATTGTAAAATTTGTTTAAATCGATATAGTATAGACAACTTGTATACTAAAGTACTTCAGAGTTTATACTCGATTCTATCAAATTTTGGGAAAGGAAACCCAGTATTTAAATGGCTACAATACGATATAATTCATGGTACTTGCATACCTGAGAGTCCTAAATTTTTTTCATGAGTATCTTCCATGAATCTTACACTCAACCGTAAGAGACATTTATAACTTTACTGCATCACAAAGGGGCAAGAGTCCTTTCTTGGTAATGCCATAATCTCAACCACAAGGCCTTTGGCCTAAATCCATTCGCATGTTCTTTGTTTCTTGGAGTAAATGAGTCTGTTGAAGTGGCTTTAGGACTTCAATTCAATCCGCATTTTCTTTATTTCCGGAAATACAGGAGACAATTCTTGCACTATGTGTTTGACACAATGACATTACCAACTGAGGAATTTCTCCTCTGGAATGCAGTAAGGTTGGAAAATCTCTTACATTTGAGTATAACATTTGATGAGAAAAACTGCAACTAACATATGCACAGATTAAATGATTCAATTTTATAGCAGGCTGCACTACGAACATGTCTTTACAAAGGAGCTACCATTGTTATGCTCTGGTGTAGTGTTTTTATCGATTCTGTGCAACATACTTTTATTTGATTCGTATTTAGTTGCCAACAAGCTTAATTTACTTTCTTTAATATTATGTTTGAGAATTTTTTTTGGCTATTGAGCTTTAGTTTATTGCGGTTGCTGCTCATCCTCCGGAATCTTCATATCACAAGATTGGTGCCCCACTTACAGGCAGAGGTGTCATTCAGATATGGTGTCTCTTAAATGTCAGTACGAAAGAGGAAAATTTGTTTCCTCAGGCAAAGAAAAGGCCAAAAAAAAATTTCAGGAACAGTGAATCAGTGAAGTTCAAATCAACTCAACCAAAGAAGCCAAAAGGGAGGCCTAGAAAGAAGCCAGTAAATGAATCTGCGGACAACCTAGGTTGCAACAACCAATTTGTCCCTCTTGCTGTTCAATTCCCGGGAGATTCTAACAAATTGTTCCCTGTAGTGGGGTTTTCTGGGGATACCCATGAACATATCACAAAAGAAGACACTGGTAGTAAACGAAAACGTTCCAGCAAAGGAGTGTCCATGGATAATTCAGCACTGACATCTTCTGCAAATAAAAAATTAAAAGGAAAGGCAAGGAAAAAAGGTCAAATTGGTCGTAATGATCTGCCTTTGCTAACACAAAAAGAAAATGAAGAGTTGTCCCTCATGAGTCTGCAAATGTCCTCAAGCTGTGGGCAGGAACCTCCAGGGTTAAGCAAGAGTGCTGCTAACCATGGTTTTTCAGAAATTGATCCTACTGCATACCCTATTCCCGAGGATCTTGCTTTGCCTAGAGTTGTGCTTTGCTTGGCTCACAATGGAAAAGTTGCTTGGGATGTGAAATGGCGACCTTCTAATGTTTGTGATACTGAATCCAAACATAGAATGGGTTATCTTGCTGTGCTACTTGGGAACGGAGCTCTAGAAGTGTGAGATATCTCTCAATTTTTTCATTTCCCTTTTTTGGATGATTGCATGTCTTTCAGACCTCTAGACTTCATGTTTTTTGTTTTGCATGTCGTTTTGAAACATTCCATTTTATTTGCAAACCCATTGTGTAGTTCATTTTCTTGGTTACTGAATGATCCAGTGTTGGGTTGCTTACAAGCATAAAGGAAATGGAAAACCTATCCCTGTGCCATGTACCTTTAGTCTCTTGAAGAAACAACTGTAGAAAATTTAGAATGATAAAAAGCTTTTGCCTTCAAATATTCATCCTCTATTTTCCATCAATATTCATCTTACAAAGCAGTAGTTCGGGCCTTTTTACTATGATCAAACTTTTGTCTTATACTTGGAAACTTAATTCAAGGATTCTAGGTTGTTCATAATTCTTTGGCCTCATGGCCTTCATAGGGACCAGGGAGATAATGTTCTAAAAAGTTCTGCCGGTCTAGCATTTCTAAACTCGGTCAAGAGTTACAAACTTTTGTCTCAAGAATTCCATGTTGGACGTTGAAATGGATTCAATCCAGAAATCCAATATCAATATATTTTCTTATGACTTTCTGATATTGTTATTGTAGTTCCTCCTTTGTGTCTGAGTGGGATATGAAATTCCTTTTTCTTATTATTTCCAAGTCATACAGAAGAAGGAAAGGAAACAGTGTAGGAGATTTGAAGCCTTTTTCTTTTCTCACTAGCTCACAAGTCAAGGAGATTTTTAAAATGATGGATGTGTCCACAGATAAAGGAAGTGCTTTGTTAAAGTGAACTTACTTTCCCTTTTTGAAGGGTTTTTAAGATCTATTAATTGACTAAGAAAAGTAGGGAATAGGGACAAAACTCTATTCTTCTATTGCTTTCTATGTGGTTACTTAGACTAAAGTTTGCGGTCTCTGTCATTTTGTCAGTTCGTTGGCCTTTTACATAAATAGTGATGGAAACGCTCTATCTTCCATTGCTGCAAACCCAAAGAAAAGTGGGAGATTAAAGAAGAAAAAAAATGGATTGCTAGCTCCTTCATTTTGCCAAATGGTTTTTTACTTAATGGTCTGCTATATACCCTTCCCAACTTTTCGATGCCAGCCACATGTAAGCTTGCCTTCATACTTGGTAGTTTTTTTGTGTATGCTTATACCTTATATATCGTTGGAAATGATTTATGATTGAAGGGCCTTATGTTTTGTATCCTACAACCATCCAACTCACCTTTACAAAGCCTTGATGTATATTATTTGGGGTGGGCTTCATGATATATTTCAGTTTTCACCACCCATATTCTCTATTAGATCTTTGGTTTTACATTTTCTTACAGCCCTTCCAATCAGCAAACACCAAATCCTGTATGACAAGTCTGCAAGTATGAATGATAAATACATACTTGGATATATTCTTGAATCTTTATTATTCCTACTAATTTATTTGAGTAATTTGCGATCCACTTGCTAGTAGTTCCTTTTTTAAGCATTAGTTTATTCATAAATTCGATGCCAAGGGAAATTCTCCAAGTCGTAACTGCTGCATCATTTCTTCATCCAGATACATAACCCTCATGTTCTTTGCCATCCTCAACTACTCATTGTTAATGTGCCTTAGTTAATATTCTACAAGATTGATAATTGTGGTTTGAATGCTAGACTAGGAATTTATTTGTGAATTGCGAAGAGGGATATACCACATCAAAAAATTAAGTAGACCCAAGGTTTGTACTTATCGTTGAGGGCCACTCCACTCCACTCATTGCCAATTGGTTTTGGGTTGAATGCGCTAACATGGTATTAGTGGTTGGCCTTGGGTAGTTAGTGGGCTGAGTCTTTCACCTAGGTGAATTTTGCAGTCTGTTTATCTATTTATTTCAGAGTTCAGCCCTGGTCTGTTTGTTTGTTTTAGTTTATTTTGTTAGCCCACATGCGAGTCTAGGTTGCAGGGAAGGGAGGGTGTGAAGAGAGATATTTCACATTGAAAAATTTAGACACAAGGTTTGTTCATATGGTTGAGGGGCCACTCTACTTTTTACCAGTTGGTTTTGAGTTGGATGCTCTAACATGAATAAAGCTAGAGGTTTGCCCTATGTCTTGGCAACTATTCTACTGCCCTGATTGAGCGGACATGTCCGGTAGTGAGCTTAGTTAAAATTCATCCAAGATTGTTATCTCTAATGATTCTTGTGAACTAAATTAAGGAGTGTCAAGAATTATAGTTCTTTTTTTGTTGTCCACTCGTCTTTTGAACTGTTCTGTTTCCCCATGAACTAGCAAAGAATGTGTATGTATGTGTGTTTCTTTGTCTCACTTGTCTACACCTAAAGCTGGACGAGTTGTATCTGTTGAGCAATATCTGTTTTCTTAGCTAGTCATACCATCTTATGAACATGCAGTAATGGTAATACTCCCCCCCTCGCCCTCTTTCTTTCTCTCTCCAGAAAGCAAAACAATATCAGGACTTGTTTACCCCTTTGATTGAACACCATGCACATTGCTCTAACATAATGTCTCATGACAACACAATCAAATGCAGGTGGGAAGTTCCTTATCCTCGTACAGTTAAAGTTATTTATTCTGCATGCCAAAAGGAGGGTAGCGATCCTCGCTTTATTAAATTGGAGCCAGTATTCAGATGTTCAATGTTGAAGTATGGTGATAGACAAAGGTAATTTGAAAGTTGACAATAAACATTATAATTTCACATCACAGGAAATCCATTTTTCTCTTGTCTTGTGCAATATATAGAGATATAAGAATTAACTTCTGGACTAATGATAAATGTATCCTGCTAGTTTGACACTAAAATATTCTGCTAATTTGTTGCAGAAACCAGTTTACTGAAAAAGGACTTCACTTATGACTTGGAACAAACTATTCTTTTTTTCCTTTGGCTTGCCCAACAGCTGGATTTTAACTTCTAGTAGTGAATTGTGTTTTCCCCTAAGTTTGGAATAAGTCAGCGTAACAATATTTTTTCAGTATGTAGTAATGTGTTCCCACATGAAAGAAGATCATGCTTTCAGCAAATGTATGAAGAAGGGAACTTCAGTACCAATCTTAATATTGTAGATGACGATTTGACTTGTGAATTCCACCATGTCTTGTGATTGTTAGTATTTGTCATTGCTTTTAAGTTGGGAACAGTAGTTTAACGAGATACAGCTTTCTTGTGAGCTTCGAACATTTGTTCTTCATGAATACATAATGGGTTTGATAAAGTTGCTTTTACATGTGTCCTGTTAAGAATATTAGGGTAGTATGAATAAATTGTTAATAGTAAGAAGGTGTATGTGTAATTCTTATTATTGTGAGTTAACTATAAATACAAGTGATGTATGAGAGTTAGGTTATGTTAACCTCTCTCTATTTCTCTCTAAATATTGTCTCTAATATTCTAATATTATGTTAATACTCCAAACTTAACATGGTATTAGAGCATTTACGATTCTAAATATATTCTAAATAAATTAACTCTCCATTGTGGTGGTGGTAGTACTGTTGTTGTGGTTGATCTCCATTGTGGTAATGGTGATACTGTGGTGGTGGTGGTGGTACTGTTGGTAAAAGTCATCGTCGAAGCCATTGTGGTATTGTCGCTTGTGGTTGATCTCTGTTGATGTGGTGGTGATGGTACTGTTCATCAAAGCCATCGTCGAAGTCATCGTGGTATTGTTACTATTATTGTGGTGTTGTCGCTCGCCGTTGTTTGGTGTTCGTCGTGGTGGTGTGGCTGTGGTGGTGTACCGTTGTCGTTCGTCATCGTGGTGTAGCACCGTCGTGGTGTGGATGTCGTTTGTCGTGGTGGTGAGATGCAGTCGAAGACTGGGGTTTACTGAAACCCTAATCAACGAAGAAGAAGAAGTTTGGTCAGGACCTGACTCCACGGTTCTGGATACCAGACCCGACTCCAACGGGTTTAAAATCCTTTTAAAAAAAAAAGGAGGTCTAGCCCAAGGTTCAAGTCCAGCCCACGGTCCAAGTCTAGTCTGGTTAAGCTAGTCTCTGCGGTTTAGACCATTGTTGCTCCGGTTTAGCAGTCCAGCCGGTCCGGTTCAACGGTCCAGCAACCTCAGCAGGTCCGGTTCAGCAGTCCAGCTTGGTCCTCCAGTCCGGTTCAGACTCTCAGCAGTCTCTTTTCCTCTGGTTCAGCATTCTAGCACTATTTGTTTGCTATTTGCTGTACTGTTATGGAACCCAAGAAAGACATTGGATTGGTTACTATTACACGAGAGGAGTATCCTCTGTTCCTGTTTCAGCAACAAGCTGTCTGATCTCCCTCTACTACTCCTTTTGTCCAGTTAGGTATTGCTTTCACTTGTTTCTTGTCCTCCACTCGCAGTCTTTGGATCATAGACTCTGGCGTTTCTGACCACATGACTGGTGCGTCTAATGTTTTTTCTACTTATCAGCCAACTATTTTCACACGTAGTGTTACTCTTATTAATGGTACTTGTTCTAAAGTTTCAGGTCTAGGGACTATTCACTTGAGTCCTGATATGTCCCTATTTTTCGTATTATTTGTTCCTCAGTTTTCTTTTAGTTTACTTTTCATTAGTAAGATTACTCGTTCTTTCAATTGTTCTGTAACTTTTTATCCCTCTTATTGTGTTTTTCAGGATCTCAAGACGAAGAGGAAGATTGGTACTAGGCATGAAGTTAGTGGCCTATATTATCTTGATTTTGATTCACCTACTTGGGCTCTACAGATCTCGTTGTCTCCTTTCAATGACATTGTCGTCTTAGACATCTCTCTCTCCAGAATCTGAAGCGTCAATTTCTCAGTCTTAGTTGTGTGTCGTCTGTGTCTTGTGAAGCTTGTCAACTTAGGAAGCATCATCGTGTGTCATTTCAGTCTAGAGTCAATAATTGTGTGTTTAGTCCATTTGAGTTGGTACATTGTGATGTATGGCGTCCAATAAATAATATTTCATCTAATAGATATCTTTATTTTGTGTCATTTGTGGATGACTCGTGTCACTTGGTTGTTTTTGATGAAAACTTGGTCTGAATTGTTCTCTATATTTGAGACATTTCGTAAAGAAATAAAAACTCAATATGATTGTCGTATATGTATTTTACGTTCTGATAAAGCTCGGGAATATGAATATGGCCTTTTTTCAGCTTATCTTAGTAAAACTGACATTATTTATCAAACTTCTTGTGTTTACACATCTCCACATAACGATGTTGCTGAACGCAAGAACCGTCATTTGTTGGAAGTCATCCGTACCTTGTTATTCCAGATGAATATTCCTTGATATTTTTAGAATGATGCTGTTCTTACTACTTGTCATCTTATTAATCGTATGCCATTCTCTGTATTAAATGGGCAAAGTTCATATTCTGTTCTTTTTCCTGGTAAGCCCTTATTTTTTCTAACTCCTAAGGTTTTTGGACGTGTCTGTTATGTTCCCAATTTGGGTTTTGAGTTTGATAAACTTGACCCTCAAGCTACTAAATGTGTATTTTTTAGTTATTTTCGCATACAGAAGGGGTATCGTTGTTACAGTCGTTCTCTGCGACGATACTTTACTAGTGTCAATGTCACGTTTGAGGAATTTGTTCCATATTTTTCAGCACCTTCTCAGCCTTTGGATATGGTCTTTGAGTCATATCTTGTACCACCATCTCTTCCCTCATCTTCAGATATTCCGTTGCCCACTGTATTACCATCTACTTTACCTTTTCGTGTATATTCTTGTTGTCCACGACCAACGATTGAGTTGCCTATACCGTCTTCCTTGTTACCTTCGGATCCTGGTCCATCAGGTAATTTAGACTCTTTACCTATTGCTCTTCGAAAAGATACTCGTTTGTGTGTTACTAATCATCCCATTGCTCATTTTGTTTCATATGATGTTTTGTCTCCTGTCTTCTCTTGTTTTACCTCTCAATTATCTACTTTATCTATTCCTAAGCATTTACAAGATGCATTATCTGATCCAGGTTAGAGGAAAGCTATGGAGGATGAGATGGATGTCTTACATCATAATGAGACTTGGAATCTCGTTCCTTTACCTCCTAGTAAACGAACTGTTGATTGTCATTGGGTGTATACTGTTAAATTTCATTCGGATGGTTCTGTGGAGTGTCTCAAAGTCCAGCTTGTTGGAAAGGGCTTTACTCAGACCTATGATATTGATTATGAGGAGACTTTCTCTCATGTTGCCAAAATTTTTTCTGTTCGTATCTTGATTTCTTTGGCTGCTATTCTTGTTTGACCCTTGTCTCAGTTAAACGTCAATAATGTCTTCTTACATGGTGACTTGGTTGAAGAGGTATACATGGAGCAGCCATCTGAGTTTACTGCTCAGGGGGAGTATGGTAATAGTGTATATCGGTTAAAAAAATCTTTGTATGGTTTGAAGCAGTCACCGAGGGGTATGGTTTGATAAGTTTTCAGATGCAGTTTTAGAGTTTGACCTTCTTCGATGTCAAATAAACCATTCTGTGTTTCATATACAAACGGATGCTGGATATGTTCTATTGGTAATTTATATAAATGATATTGTGATCACTGGAAATGATTCTGAGGGGATTGTCAAGTTAAAAATTTTCTTGCAAGATCAATTTTATATTAAGGATTTGGAAAAATTCAGGTATTTCTTGGGAATTGAAGTGGCTCGATCTAAACAGGGTATTTGTTTATCACAGAGAAAATATGTACTTGACATACTAGAAGAAGTAGGTTTATTGGGTGGCAGACCAATTGATGTTTCTATGAATTCGAATTAGAAACTATTGATGGATGATGGTGCACTGTTTGAGAATCTATGTCGGTATCGCAAATTGGTTGAAAAGCTCAATTATCTCACTATTGCTAGACCGGACATTTCCTATGCAGTTATTATAGTAAGTCAGTTCATGGGATGTCCTAGAGTACCACATTGAGAGGCAGTTACTTGTTTTGTGTATCTCAAACAAGCTCTTGGACTTGGACTGTTATATTGAGCTAATGGACATCTTAGAGTGGAAGGTTTCTCAGATGCTGATTGGGCTGACTCTCCTTCTGATCGGACGTCAAGCACTGGTTATTGTATTTTCTTAAGAGGTAACGTTGCCTCATAGAAAAGTAAGAAACAATCTGTGGTAGCAAGATCCAGTATTGAGGCTGAGTATAAGGCAATGGCCCATACGACAAGTGAGTTGACTTGACTATTATACTTCCTCCAGGAAATTGGGTTTCCAGTTCAACCTCCTTTATAGTTGTTTTGTGACAACCAGACAGTTAGCCATATCGCTATCAATTCAGTGTTTCACGAGAGAACCAAACATATTGAGGTTAATTGTCACTTTATTTGAGACAAGATAATAGCTGGGGAGATTACAACTCCATTTGTGAAATCTGAAGATCAGCTTGCAGATATGTTTACCAAAGCATTGAGCCGTACATGTCTTACATCGATTTGTTCCACGCTTGGATTATATAATATATATAGTCCAGCTTGAGGGGGAGTGTTAAGAATATTAGGGTAGTATGAGTAAATTGTTAATAGTAAGAGGGTGTATGTGTAATTCTTATTATTGTGAGTTAAACTATAAATACAAGTGATGTATGAGAGATAGGTTATGTTGACCTCTCCCTGTTTCTCTCTAAATATTGTCTCTAATATTATGTTAATCCTCCAAACTTAACATGTCCAACTGGTATGACTTGGACACTTGAATTTTAATTGCTTCACTCTCTGCTAATTATGTAGTTTCCACATCTCTCTGGTGCCAGTTTTTTGCTTATTACAATATTGACATTCTGTTCTGGTAGGGTTCATCAGATGTATTTTATCTTCTGCAATTTGGACAGCCCACATTCTGAAATGGACTTGATTGAATAAATTATAAGTTTTTGCTATTTTCTGCCAGCCAGATTCATCTTCTTCAGCAGCTGATTGAGTTACCTTGATTTTTAAAAAATGTCCACGTTAATATTCATTCTATAAGTTTTTTAATGAGCTTCTTATATAATTCATTTCATTCTATTTCTGGCTTATTTACTGCTACCGTTTTGCTACCCAGCATTCCTCTAACAATGGAGTGGTCGTCATCATCTCTCCATGATTTCATTCTGGCCGGATGTCATGATGGAATGGTAATTTTAAGTTTCTTTTTCTTTGGTTTATGCTCTTCAAAGTTGATGCTAGTTTTTGTTCTATTGGAACTCTATATTTTATGTTGGTTGAAGAGAGGGGACCTGTCGTTTTTCTTTGATTACTTATCAATTTTCTTTGATCTTTTCCCTCTTTGGGGTTATTTTTCCTTTTTACATAGTTTTAAAAATGTTATCATGAATATGTCCTGTGATAAGGAGATCATTTAATGAAAGTCTGTTGCTTTGCCGGGCTTCATCCTAGTTTCTGTTTGGTTTTATGATTCCTTTTTTGTCATGTTGTAGTTTTTGGTATTTAGAACTAAAAATATTCTGTACATTCAGGTCGCCTTGTGGAAGTTTTCGGCTACTGGTTCATCTAAAGGTATTGACATCCTATGGTCCCTTTTTGTGATGTCTTCTTTCTCTGGATATGGTTCTTACATAAGAACTTGGATGGTTGGATTTGTAAATATTGTGCTGGCAACCCGCAAGATACAAATATACTACCTTTGGGAGTATACAGTCCATGTGACAGCGAGCATGTGGAAGTTGAAGTTTTTATGCATTATGCCTTAGTGATGCTTATAATGAAACTAAATTATTGCCTTAGTGACGCTTATAATGAAACTAAATTGCTGCCTTAGTGATGCTTGTAATGAAACTAAATAGTTGAACATATTTTTTGCACCTTTTGATCTGCAGATACGAGGCCTTTGCTTTGCTTCAGTGCAGATACAGTTCCTATAAGAGCACTTGCTTGGGCACCATTTGAAAGGTTGGTGATGCTAGATGAATTGGACTACATTCACTAAAAAAATTTAAAAATTGTTCTTTGTGGATTCTTTTCCATGAATTGTTTGCTATATGGGATGCGTTACATTGTGGTGGGCATTGAATATCGGCTGATCTGTGTCAGATGTGGCAGGATGACCTTTATCATTCTTGTCTGACTTTTCGTCTTGGTTTTTAATACATATTGTAGTATATGAAATCTCTGAATGTCACGCAACCCGAGTTATTGAAGGTCTTTCTCTCTATTTTGTTGTTCATTTATCTTTCATTTTTTGATTGAGTTATATTGAGTCTCTTTTCTTTTTGATAAAAACTTGCAGTGATCCTGAGGGTGCAAATGTTATTGTCACTGCTGGGCATAGAGGCCTAAAATTTTGGGATATACGGTAAGTATGACTGCTTGGAGTTGTTTACTGTTGCATCTATGATATGGCTGTTTCTCCTTCATTTCAATCTGTGATGGTCCTGATGGTGATAATATTGCTCATGCGTTTCTCATCTTGTTAGAAAGATGAAAACCATATGCTTTTGACATTGTCTTTATTATGTCGATAGGAATTCTTTTAACATTCATACAGGATACAAATTGGACATAACTTATGGTAATAATTATTAACTATTGGTTTGATGGGACAAGCTTAAAAAGTTAAAATATATCCCTTTTCAGATCCTTAATGTAAACCTTGCATATAATTTTTCTTTGAGGCTGCTTTATGTGTTCGTGTTTACAAGAAAGTGTCGAGAGCAGGTTTTTCCAGTGAAGATTGTATCCACTCATGCCCATTAAACTTGTTTACATTTGTTAATTTGCACTGTATCATCTCTATGGTTACAGAACCTTGTGTTGCTTGCAGTGATCCATTTCGTCCCTTGTGGGACCTTAATCCAGTCCAGAGAGTCATATATAGTTTGGATTGGCTTCCGGATCCCAGGTACTATTTGACTTGCTTTAGTGGAGATCATTATCCTTCGATAAATTTCCTTTCCTCTGATGTTGGAACTCTCTGCTTCTAGATGCGTCGTAGTATCCTTTGATGATGGTACTTTAAGGATCCTTAGCTTAGTGAAGGCTGCATATGATACCCCCGTGACTGGAAAACCTTTTGTTGGAACACAGCAACAGGGATTCCACAGTTATTATTGTTCATCATTGGCAATATGGAGTGTTCAAGTTTCACGGCTCACAGGTAGCTTCTTTGCTTAAATATGACACTGCGATTACATACTGTAATTTTAGAGCATACTAATGGTGCAATTAATGTGGCAATCTGTTAGAATGATCATACATGAAATTTCTTACTCTCTTCCTTGTAAATTTGGGTCCGCTTTGCGTTTTTACATCAGTTTTTTATGGAAATGCGTGTACATTGACCAATGTTTACCTAAATTTGAGAAACTTCTCTGCCTTTTCTCTTTTCTGTATTGTTGGTGGTTAGTATTGAATTAATTGTGCTTAAACAATGATTTGTTGGTCCACTAATAGGGGTTGATTTTGTGCAATATTTGAGGATAATCCTGTCCACAGATTGAGTGTTATCTCAGCATTGACATGGAGGAGTTGTAAACCAGTATTAGGTCATCACCTAAAAATATTCATGATTCTGATTATTAGTACTAGGGTCGTGTTACCACTGGTTGTAGCTTGAGTGGTATGTGTCCGTGATTTCATTGTTTCTGTCTTTTTTACCTTATTGTTTAGACTTGCTCTTAATCTAAAAACTAGGTTTCTTATATACATACTGTTTCTCTACCATATGAATATTGTTTCATTAATGTGTCCATTTTGTTTCATAATTGTTTCCGATAACCATGTATGTGCTTCATGGGTGTTTGAGGAGCTTCCTTATTGAAATTCAAAGTCCTTTGGGGCCTAAATTAGTTGGGGTGGTACACATTTAAAACATGGCTTAGGCATGGGAAGATTTGAAGATGGTGTTAGGCGTTATACTGAAAGAAATGATGAATAGAGAAATTTTTTGACGTGACCTTTTCTTTAGGTAATCATAGTGGGATCTGGAACTGTGATGTATTTAAAGTTTTTATTGTTGCATTCTGCAGCTATTGACACATTTTATTGTCAATTTTAGGAATGGTTGCATATTGTAGTGCGGATGGTAATGTTCTACGTTTCCAGGTGGGTGTGGTTCGATCTTTGCTGTCAGGAAATTCTTTTCATCATCGCTATCAATTTTGATGCAAGCCTTTCATCCGATTTTCTCATTGAATATCAATTAACATTCTACTTTATAAAATGTCCTATTACTTGTCACATGGATTCAAATAGGGGGATTGATCCTGGTTCCATTTCATGATACCTGCAAATTAAATAGGAGCATAATGATGTATTCCTGGATCTACTGACTTTCTGCAATGATTTTCATGGTGGCATATTGGAAGTTAATTATAGCTTTAAAGTTTTCTAATCTCGTCAGTTTAGCAGGGTCCATCTCATGCTAGTTCTTTACCACTTTTAGACATTCAACATGTCCATTTAGCGTGATAGAACATTTACATGGGTATGGAAAATGCATGGCACACAGGATTTAGCGGCTTAATTATGTAACCGGCTGATATGCCTCTAATGGTCTGAAATTGATTGCAAACTTGAGTTGTTTGCTGAAAAATAGCAGTAGGTGTTGTGCTTTAGCTACAAGCCACACTTCTCTTCAGCTTTTAATATTATCAAGAAGTTGCAGAGGAGAGTATAAATAAGTTTTATTGGGCATGGAGATCTTGACTTGTCAACCTGGTGGTGTGGGTTTTTTAAAATTTACATAATCAAACCTGTTTGCATTACCTTTTGATCAGCTTACAACTAGAGCAGTGGAGAAAGATCCTCTGCGAAATCGTGCTCCACATTTCCTCTGTGGATCACTCACTGAGGAAGAATCAGCTCTTACAGTGATCACTCCGTTGCCTGACATTCCATTCCCCATGAAGAAGTCACTGAATGAGTGGGGTGATACACCGAGAACCATACGTGGGTTTTTATCTGTATCCAATCAAGAGAAAAGAGCAAAGGAGCAAATGGCAAAAGGTCAATCATTAGCTGAACAACCTTTAGGTAAGTTTTGACATCTCACAATCTTTGTGCGTCTGCATTTTGCATCACAATTTTTGCTTCCTGTTACCATCTTGTATCAGGAATGTTTAACTAACCTTCCATCCTGATACAGCTCTGTGTTATGGGGATGATCCTGGAATGGAATCTGGAAATGACGACACATTGGTGGCTCAGAAGAGCAAACAAGCACCAAGATCTAAAGCAGGCAGTAAGAAAAAACAGAAAGCTGATCAAGCACTGGTATGCAGAGATGAAGAGCCAGAGAATAATCCGGTTGAAGAGAAGGGGGAGGTTAGGGATGAAATTGAAGTTCTTCCTCCCAAAATCGTTGCAATGCACAGGGTTAGATGGAATATGAACAAGGGCAGTGAGAGATGGTTGTGCTATGGAGGAGCAGGTGGTATTGTACGCTGCCAGGAGATCAATGTGTCTGGAGCTCGATAACTTTATGTGCGCTTATAGATGTAAATAGAAGGATCCTTCGATTGTTTCTGTAAGGTTGTCCTGCAATATTTAAATCTCTGTTATTTATGTTCTGAGGCTTGCCATTCATAATTATCGGTATACTAAGCTTAATTTGGGAATATAAGTGGGGGCGTTGGAGGGTGAAAATTGTTGGTTTCTGGCTGATAATTGTATCATTCCTGTGTTTTTTGGTTGCAACATTTGTAGAATTCTAACAACAGATGAAGTGGAAAAGAGCAAGAGACTACAAAGATTTTATTTTTGCTTTGAACTATCAGCATGGGTTAGATTGGTATAACACAGAATTCTGATAGGTGATCAGGGGAGCTTCCGATTCCTTT
>CM042196.1:8190027-8200134 GCA_023539305.1 Ilex asprella
AGGGTAAAATAATATATTTGTTATATAAGATGTGATAAAATAGATGGTTGCTTGTGGGACTCACCATAATACCTATTGAAACACAAAAAAGAGAAAAGATGAGATAAAAGTTTAAGACTGGGTATAGTATACTATTGAATATGAGTGGAATGTAAATTATTTTTAATGTCACCCAACTCTAATACTGGAAACAAACAGACCTTAATGGATTAACTACGTCATGACCTGCCCTATGAGGCGGGCTGTCGGGCAGGCTGTGGCGTGGGTTAGGCCAATGGGACCAATGATATTACATTCCAAAAGTCGTAGTATACTAATGGCACTGCACATGGTTTTTATGTATTCAATTTTGGAGGGGGATTAGAGAAGAGTACGAGAGATATGAGAGTTATAAAAAATCAATTATGTATAATTATGAGTAGTTGACATACGAAAAGAAGAAGAGTATCGTAGGTATTTTAAATGTGGGCACCATTCCCCAACTCTTCCTTTATTAATAGTATAAATAACTTCACATATTACTTATACAACTTATGACTATATAAAGTTTAACTTATTTATATATTTGAACATAATTTTTTGTTGGACTCAAAAACAACTTTTTCATTCAATGTGTAGTGATCATGCATTTAGAATACAAGATTTGGATTTTGATTTGAGCAACATAACAGTTCTTTCTCTTTCTCTCTCTCTCTCTATATATATATATATGCGTGTGTGTGTGCGGGTGATTTCTTGCACAATATTGAGATAGCGACACTTTGGCTAGCACTCGAAGGTTGCTCTTGAGCTTGGGGATGTTCAAAACCTGAGGATCACAAAGAAGAGTTAGAAGCGAGGCTAGAGGTGTCTTCGACAATTCTCCTTCGATGCTTAAGTCAATCTCTGAGGAGGGAAGAAAACACAATGTTCAATGTTGGGTAGTGAGAGAATATTGTCTGTTTTTTCTTAAGAGTACTATTTGTATTTTTCTAATGGACAAATGCGTCTATCAAGGACATCTGTATGATCCTCTTTGGAAGGAGGGCTCTTGATTGGCTCATAGTAGATTGTTTCTTTGACATCGTCAGGCTGCTAGGGCATTGAGCAAGTTGCTCCTTTGACCTTGATACTTTATCCTTTGCATGCATGTCAATCCGACATGCATTAATAGCATTAACCCCTCGACATTCGAATATGTGTCAATCATTAACACTTGTGCCAAGCATTCACTGTGAGATTTGACGTTAAGCAACATACTTTGCGAGAGTAAATGTTCAGCATCAACATAATGCGTCAGGGGATCAATGTCCTCTCTGTCCTTGCCCCCCGAGCATTAATTGCATCCATAAAGACCTCTCCCATGATTGGTCCCAATGATCCTACCTGATCTGACAATGTGGGATGGTGGGCCCACACCATCTAACAATCGAACATAGTTCCTCGTAAGACATTCATTCGTTTATTCCCAATGCAAAGCTAGCTATCTTCCAATATATCGAATGACGTGGTCGGCGTGTAAAATCAACTGTTTATCAGTCCTATCGGCATATTCTTTATCGATATTTTGATCCTCTCGGTCTCAACAATCTTCGGTATGAACCGAGAATATCTCTCGTCAGCGTTCATGGTAATGCCAGGAAGACTATAGTGCATTTCTTGTGACAATATCGAGGGCATTGTTGCTCAACATGAAATTCCCAAAAGCCCTTCGTATGAGGGGATCTTAGTGCTCATCTCCTCGGACGAAGCTCTGAGGCTGAGCATATCAAGCGAATCGTTACTTATGCTATTATTGATAGAATGCGTCACATGTTTACTTTTAGTTGATTTGACAAACCACATCACGTCTATATCTATATATATACCACTATGAAATGTCAACAACAATAAAATTATTTTGTGACTTTTATTCTTCCTCCAAAGTTGAAGTCTTTGTCCTATAGGAATTGTTTCATATTCTTGTTTTTAATGCATCATCCATCACAATTGCCATGACTATTTCCTAGAACCTCCACCTTCTCACCATAATATCTCTTATCATTGTCATTGCACCTAGAATATCTTAATTTTGTTTCTTGAATAAAATAAACTTTTGTACACCACCTTTGTGTACCACCTCAATATGAACAATTAGATTAGTGGATTCCGTCGAATTCATTGAATATTTAAAGGTTAAGATTATGCTACATCAAGTGGTGAAGACAAGGTCAGGGGCAGAGCCAAGATTTCACATTAGAGGAAGTAAACTATTATAGAAAAAAATTTCACCAGTTTATAAAAAACATTTTCAAGCATGAAAAAACATTTTAGGATTCAACACTAGATTATTATTAAAACAGTAAAACCAGTTTTCATTTAATTTAAAGAAAATATGATCAACAAACCATAAAATAACCTATGGTATTACATTTCAACTCAATCACATACTAAAGTAGAATACGATGTTATTTCAAATCTCAAAATTCATTTATAATGTATTATTAATGATAAACTAAATTTTTAGTCATTCTCTTCAATGTACAAAACCACATTATCCTTGAAAAAATCATTATTCATTTTATATTGTGAAAATGGGTTGAAATCATTATTTATTTTGTTGATTTACTCAATTCAGAAACTAAAACATTGATTTTTTTTTGGAGTGGAAGGGAGAAAGGGGCAATGGGCCACTAACTTACCATTTTTTTTTTAAGTTAGGACCGTTGTAAACATTTTCAAAAATCAAAGGGGGCAAATGTATTAAAATAACCAAACTACCATCCCTTAATAATACATAAATAAAGGGATTCAAAAACTTAGGGGGCACTTGCCCACCATCCTCTCTATGTGGCTCTGCCCTTGGACAAGGTGGTGCAAAGTGATAATACACATATAATTATTAATTTTGAAAACGACTTGGAAAACATTCAACATAATTATTGAGAAAGAAAAGGGAGATGAAGATAGAATGGCATCTAAGGTGGTGCTGGTGCATATTTGATTTGTTGGTACCCAAAAGAAAATAAATCTCAACCGATAGGAACTGATGCCATATGGAAGACTCTACTGAGTTAAGTAGGTCAATGAGAGTAAAAGATGGTGTGATTGAATGTAAAATTGTATATATGATTCTAAATAGGACAAGGCTCTATACAAGTAAATTACCGAAACAGAAAAGGAAACTAAATAAAGGATATTACACAGTAATTGTAGAACAAATCAAGGATGGTTTTCATATATTTGTGGCCAAGAATCAATGAGAGAATTATGGCTTGACATGAGAAGTGATGGACGATGTTGACTTATTATGCCCCCACAAGATTGACTGGCCAGGTAGGGCACCAATCTTGGTACGATGAGTAAACATCACAAGGGGCTTCAGAGATAAGAAAATTACGAAGTTTGTGGTACCAAGCACGAGGGGCTCACCGAAGCCCATATATAGCCTTGCAAAATCGACAGACATCATTGGGAAGGTTGGAGTGGACGAAGCCAGGGGTTGGTCCATGAATACTTCATCAGATAGAAAGCCCTGGAAGAACGCATTATTCACATCAAGTTGGCGAAAAGGCCAACTATTAGTCACAACAAGAATAAGTAATAACCGAACAGTTGCGCGCTTGACAACAGGGCTGTAGGTTTCATAAAAATCAATCTCAGGTTGTTGATGAAAACCTTTAGCCACTAAGCAAGCTTTATAGCGAGCTATTGACCCATCAGGATTCCTTTTAATCCTATAGACCCACTTGCACCCAATAACGTTTTGTGCGAGGGTTCGTGGAACAAGAGACTAGGTCTAATTGGAAAGTAAAGCATTGTATTCATCACTCATGGCTTGACGCCATGCGTGATGTTTCTGGTCCTGTTTGAGGGCTGAGGGTTCAGTGTTTGGAGAGACAATGGTGGGGTGAAGATCAAGTATGTGTTTTGGTTTTGTAATGTTATTGTGTAGCCTGGTGTTATTAAGGTGAGGTTCAGCTATGATGAGAGAAGAAAGAGAGGATATAGGAGATGAGACACTTACCTGTGAAGGATTGGATGCATCCCGAGATGGAGATGTGGAGGAGGAGCCTGGGGATGAGGTATCGTGGTTTAGAGAGTCAGACTTGTGAGAAGACGACTCACCATAAGAATTGGAATGATGGCTATGAAGGGGGGAAGACACGTTCTCGGCTTGAAGAGGAGGAAAGACATGTAGGTTGGAGAAATTTTGAGTAATTGAGATTAAGGGTGAAGAATTACGAGAGATAGCGAAAGAAGGTACAAAGGTGGAAAGTTTTGAAGGTTCATGAGTTAGTTGGGACTGTAAACTTTGATCAAATAAAAAAGAAAGAAAAATCAGAAGAAATAAATATTATTGAGGCATAACTAGCCAGAACTACCTTAAAATAAAAATACATATAAGAAGTCTTTATATAGTAAAACAAATGACTAAGCTAGGGCAACATAAAAAAAACAAATGACTAAGCTACCCCTAAATCTAAATATGTTAGACTAAACTAACACCCTTCTTCAAACTCATGATGTGGTAGCAGAAAACATCAAGAGTTTGCCATGAAGAAAACAAAAACGAGTGATAGTATGCCACTTTGTGAAGAAATCTGCTAACTACATAATAATCAAAAGAAAGGGGAGGGAGATATATCAACAATGGAACATGGAGCTCCTCCTAATCATAAAATCCTCCCTTTCTACGACTTGTCCTAATTAGCTTGTTGATTTTTCAAGTATTCTTTAACTCAACATATTTCTCGACCTTAGGATCAGTTGGAGCTAACGAATCACTACTAACATAACTCCACATTTCTTTAGCCAACAAAAAAAATTTCATAACATAAGCTCAATGTACATAATTCTCACCTTTTAATCTGACATTAATAGCCTAAAGAGAATTTGAATTTCCAATGGCCATAATACCCAAATCAAGCAATCCAAAGCAAATATTAAAGTAAATAAATAGCCTAATAACCAAGCAAAATCCAGTAGTCCAAAGCAAAATAGTGACCCACAGTAGTGACTTTCAACAAAATCTAGCAAAAACTAGCTGCCTAATAACCCAACGCCCAAATAGTAAATAAGGGCCCAAAAGTCCAAACCCAAGCATTGTAGGAGAAAGAATAGTTAAAGAAACAACAACCCAAATTAATAGAAGAATAGCCAAAATCAACAAACCCAAAGGATTGGAGTTGCCCAACAAAAATCACCAGCAACAATGTTCAACAAAACAAAGACCAACAAAGAAAAGAAGAAATTCCAAACCAACAGCCTAACAGAGAGAAGCCCAAATCCACAAACTCAAAGGAATTAGGATTTCTTACCTTGCAAGAAAAAGCACAAGCAGAATAGAAAAGACAGGAAACCAAATGAAGAAGAAACAACCAGACTAGCAACCAGAAGAAATAACCACACCTTGCAACAAGAATAACCAGTAGAAGAGAAGAGGCACCAGCGAAGCCAAGAGATACCTCCCCAGAACAGAAACCAACAAGCAGAAGCCAAGAGTAGAAACTAAAACCAAAAGAAGCAACTAACATCAAACAATCCAAAGTTCGTCACAAATCAACTCATCAACTTTGCAAATCAAGTACTCATAACAAATTGAAGTTTCTTAGACAACAATACAGCAAAAATGGCACTAAAAAATCAAAATTTGGCACTGTTCACAGTAACTTCGATACTGTTCACAACGCGTGAATAGTAATTTTAGCACTATTCACAACCCTTAGAACAACAAAAAATAGCAACCCATGAATATATTCTTTTTTCAACTAAATTACTATAGTGCTACAATATATTTTGAATCAAAATCATGCTCTAATACCATGTAAACTTTGATCAAATAAAAAAAAAAAAAGAAACCATAAGAAAGAAATATTATGCCTCAATAATATTTCTTTCTTCTAAAAAAATAAATGATTAAACTACCCCTAAGTCTAAATATGCTAGACTAAACTAACAGGGATAACCAAGTGTTTGAGGAAGTTAAGATAAAGGGTGACTTAGTGTGAGAAGTTTTATTGTGGAAAGGAAATGTATTTTCCACAAAAACCACATGTCTAGATGTGAAGAGTTTATTTATGGAAAGATCAAGGAAAAGGTAGGCATGATGTGGAGTTGAATAGCAAACAAATACACAAGGATGAGATCGTGGTTATAGTTTGTGAGAGGAGTAGGGTCTTAACCATGGGTAACAGAGACAACCAAATATTTTTAAGGATAATGGGTGATTGCTTAAAGATATGAAAGAAAGGAGATTTGTTACGTGTGACCAGAGATGGCATTTGGTTGATGAGGTAAACAGTAGCTTGAAATGCTAAAGACCAATATTTGAGCAGAAGAGAAACATGATGAAGCAAAGTAAGAGCAGTTTCAACAACATGATGATGTTTACACTCATTTGTGCCAAGATGTTGAGGGGTATGAGGAGGAGAATTGAGATGTTGAATTTCGACTCGAGAAAGAAAATGACCAAGACTAATGGCTTCGCCACTGCCATCTGTAAAAACAGTTTGAATTGTTGTAGAAAAATAATTTTCAACAAGAGATTTAAACCGTTCAAACACTGAAGTGACATCAGGTTTATTTTTGATCGGATAAATCCATGTGTATTTGGTAAAGTAGTCCACAAAAATGACATAATAGCGAAAATTGTCAAAAGAATTGAGCAGAGCAGGTCCCCAATCATCCATAAAAAGAATCTCCAGAGGTCTAGAACAGGTTAACAAAGAAATGCCAAATGATAGCTTGTGGCTTTTATTACATAAACATGCATTACAAGAATTGGAAAAAGAACTAGACCTAGATAAATGTAGTTTATGAGAAGCAATAATTTGATGGAAGATTTTGGAAGATGGGAGACCAAGGCGACTGTGCTAGAAGCTGATGGTTGGAGAGGGAGGACCTGATCTGGTAGTCATGAGTGTCGAGTATTGTGGTGAAAAATATGGTCTAGTCGCTAAAGTCAGCCACTCATACACGTTTCCTTTACTCCGGCCTAGCACCAAGGATGCCCCCGTGGTTAGATCATTCACAAGAAAGAAATCAGGGAAAAATTCAATGCAAGTGTTATTGTGAGAACAAAATTAAGAAACAGAGAGAAGGTTTTTCTTGATGTTAGGTTCACACAGAACATTATTCAGTTTAAAAGTGGAATCACTAAATTTAAGAGAAGTAAATCCTATATGAGCAATAGAGACGTTATTACCATTTCCAACCATGATATCTTCATTACCACCATCTTCAGAGCGAATAGAGAGGTTCTGCAAGTCCGAGGTGATGTGATGAGAGGCCCTGGAGTCAACTATCCAACCCCGACTAATTACCCAGAGTCTCATGACCTGTGAAGTTAGCTTGCGGCCAGCCAGAAGGTAAGGGACGTGATCGGCATACTTTTGCAACATGACCAAGCTTATCACATAATTGACAAACAACTCCAAGTTTATTCTCGTTGAAGGTAGAACATTATTGATTCCTCCGTAGTTTGACTATTTTTGAGAGATATTGGAGGTGTCATTTTTGCCCTTCTTGTTGTGTTGCTTATATGAGTATTGAGCAGTGATGGTGGAGACTTCTTTTGTCGAGTCAAAGTTCTTGAGACTAGTTTCACAGTCTAGAAGTTTTTTGAACAATTCTCTCTTGCACGTTAGGCAGCTTTAAGCTCTTTGTAGTCATTGGTGAGACCATCGAGCATATGAACTACGATTTTTGCATCACTCAAATCATGGCCAATCGTAACAAGGTCATAAATAATAGTTTTAATAGATTGCATAATCTCATAAATGCTTTTTCCTTCTTGACTAACCTTGGTGAGAGAGTCGATGAGACCAACTATTCGAGTATTGGATTTTTTGGCGTAGGTAGTTTTGAGTTTGCGCCAAGCCTCCTTAGCATTTTTAGACCGAGACACAATCGGCCCTACCTGTCTAGTGATAGTCGTTTGGATGGCAATGAGCAATAGTCGATCTTGAAAAATCCAAGATTTGTGCTCTCGATCATTGGCTGGTGGCCATGGATGAGTTCCATCTACGAATCTCATGAGATCATACCCAAGAAGAAGTTTTGTCATTTGTGAGCTCCACATTGAATAGTTTCTCCCATTGGACAATTTTTTAGGAATAAGTGTGGCTGTGTTGATCGAGATAACCTGAGAAAAGGAAGGTGATGGAGAAAGGTTTGCTCTTCTGGACATGATCGTGATTGCACTTGGTTTAGTCATGGTCGAAGAATGAAAAGAGATGAAGAAAATGCCTATGGCTCTGATACCATAAAAGATGGTGTGATTGAATGTAAAATTGTATCTATGATTCTGAATAGTACAAGGCTTTATACAAGTAAATTACCAAAACAGAAAAGGAAACTAAATCAAGGATATTACACAGTAATTGTAGAATAAATCAAGGATGATTTTCATATATTTGTGGCCAAGAATCAATGAGAGAATTATGACTTGACATGAGGAGTATTCGATCCATTTCTTTTCTTCTTCAATTGATCATATATATGCTATTCCATGACTCTCATATCTCTCTCTTTCTCTACACCGACTAGTTTATCTATAATTCTCCAACTTTTTATGTATGCTTGTGTATTCGGTGTGTAGGCACAGTTGTGGGGTTGCCCATTTTGATTGTAAAGGACACCTGCCATCCAAGATTGATGGACAGTAATGAAGATGCAGTGGCGTGAGGTATGGCTATCTACATCTTCCTCATATGTTTGTTTTAGTTGATATCAGGATTCACATAGGTTGGGGTTTATCTATGAATTGAAGAGGAGATCTAAAAATCATAACCATGTGCACTGGCTTGTTGGGTTGGTATTGATCCAGAAGTTTTAAACTTGGCTAGTCTTTGGTCAGATTTTGGGAAATTACCTTTTAACTGTTGCACATTGTGGAGCCTATCAATCTCAATTAGTAGGCCATTCTAGTATAAGAAAGGCTATTGTTTGATAGTTGATATTTGAGAAATTTTTGGGAAATAGATTTTGATAATTCTAAGCACAACGACGAAACAACATTCGTGTAGCTGACCTTAGGGCCTAGCTGAGCCAAATTGAGGCCCTAAGCGAAATTGTTGGATGAGACTCCATTAATTATGATTATATATTTAACTTACCAAAAGATCATCAATTTTTTTTTAAAAAAAATTAAATACATACTTTTCAAATCGATAAAAAAAGTTGGAAACTGATAGCGGTAGGATTGTAGGATTTTAGAATTTTGGAGTGGACTGCCCATCCTAAACCTAAATCACCTAATATGGGCCAAAAGGGAGCACAACGGCCCAAGAAACCACTTAACATCCAATCTGCTCTGTAATAAGGAATGTGTCATAATCCAAAGGAGTTAGCCCAGCAGGAAGTCAAGCTCGGCATGACTCTGCTCGATCGTAGCAAGCTCAGCGCTAAGCAGCCCAGAATAAAGGAGCTCGGTACTCATCAGACTTCAAATTTCCCCACTTCGGGCCACATGTCCAAGGGACCAGGGGACAACTTCTAAAGCCTCTGATGATCATGTACCCTCTAGCTAAGGGAATATTTGTGTACATAATCACTCAAGGATCATGGGTATAGTGGCGTTGCTTGACAGAGATCACTAAAGGATAAAAAAAGAGGGGACCACATAATCAGCAAAAAAGGGAAAGGAAGTCGTAAGAAGCCCTAGAAGGATGACCCGTATAAATAAAGCACTACCACACTGCACAGGGAGACTGACAATGCCCCAATTAATATACTGGTATTACTACAACATTGTATGAACGAGCTTTAAGAAAAATAACATATTGTAATCTTCTTCTTCAAGAAATATACATTCCTACAGAGTAAGAGACTCCATTACAGTGGACGTAACCTTAATCTCTCAGCTAAGGTGAACCACTTATATTCTGTTTTTGATTCATTCTTACAACTTAATTCATTGCCAACCCATATATTCACACTATCCCCTTTTCTGGACCATAAAATCACCATTCTGGACTTGGGCTAAGTATTTTCGAGTACCATCATAAACAATATACGAAAAAAACAATTACATAATTTTTTTATACATGGTAGGTTTCAAAACATGAATAGTATTATGATTAATATAATGAATTTTATATTATAGTATAAAAATCATAAAAGTAAAATTTGATTTCATTGAATAGC
>CM042196.1:8220134-8243605 GCA_023539305.1 Ilex asprella
GACGTTTTTTAAAAACATCGCTAAAAGAAAATTAAATTGATTTTAGAGTACAGTTTATTCGCTATGTTTTATAAAAACGTCGCTAAAAGTGAATAAAAATTTTATTTTTTAAAAAATTTTATTTGAGTAAACAATTATTTGCGACATTTTCTAAAAATGTCGCTAAAATGAAACTAAATTTATTTAAGAGTACAGTTTATTTGCAACTTTTTATAAAAACGTCTCTAAAAGTGAATAAAAATATTATTTTTAAAAAAAAATTATTTAAGTAAACAGTTTTTTGCCACGTTTTTTAAAAACGTCGCTAAAAGTTAATTAAATTGATATTTTTTAAATTTATGTAAACAGTTTTTTGCGACATTTTTTTAAAAATGTCGCTAAAAAATTTATCAAAATTAAATTTTTGCGACAAAATTATAAAATCGTTGCTAATAGTAAACTTTTTGCGACAAAATTTAAAACGTCGCAAAAAATATTTTTTGTTGTAGTGTTCGATTGTCTAGCCTAAGGGCTGACATTGGCTAACCCCTAAAATATTGGAACAATACTTTGTTGAGTTGACTTTTTAATCATGTATTAAAATATGTCACCGATTATTGAACAAATTTTGGCATTTTGATAATTGTGATACTATATCGAATCTGTTTGTTAAGAGTGACAAATTGTCGTAATTTTGGTTTTGATGTTTTTGATCCACTAATGAATCTATTTTTGAGATGAGACAATAACTTGGATGCAATTGTAAAGTCAAAATCTTACAGATGAATAAATTAAATAAAATTTTAAATAAATAGCATAAGAGTTTGATGATACTTTTTCACCGCGGATGAGCAGGGGGCGTGTAAACCGTGATGATCGAGATGGGTCTGAGCCATATGGCTCTCGTGATTTGCAGTAGAGTATTCAAGGGAGTGTAGGGGAATGTGAACAGTAAGAAATATAATGGTTCACCGGCTCTGGAGCTCGGCTAGTCCACTCTTCAATGGAGGTTCCTGCTCCTTTTTTTTTATTTATCACTTGAGTGCTTACTCCATACAATATGAAAGAAATTAGGATTTTATCATGGCTCTGTAGCCTCTAGGGTTGCCTCTCGGGTCTATGGTTCTGTCCCTTGCAATAAAGGTATAATACAGTATTTATAGTGCAATTCCTATCTTCTAAGAGATCTACACCGAGATCTTTTCCTTCATCCATGGGATCCTTCATGATTTTAGGAGAAAATCTTGGTCGGGTGATATTCTGTGCCTTGATTATAGCTTCCTACCGCTTCGGGGAGTGCTTTCTATTAGCCGGTTGTCTCCTTCACATTTCCTTTATTGTCTTGTCTGAGGAGAGCCCAAGGTCTGAACCCCCGAGCTATAGATGTCCAGTCTGGCCTCCTGAACTGACCTCCTTGTCTGACCTCCTCTCCCAAGCTCGTATATAGAATTTATTCTAGGCATCATCAGAGTTAAAGATAAGAACAAAGAATCAGAGTGTGGGAGGGAAGGAAAAAGTTGGAGAGAGACAGTGAAAATAGAGAAAAAAATATTGAAAAGAATTTGAGAGAAATTACTACTTTGAAAGTCAGAAGTCGTTAATTTTAGATTTTTTAGAAGGATTTATTATATTTTAGGACTTTCTATAAGACTTTATATAGACTTGTGTAAATATTGTTGCATTTTAAGGTTTCTATAAGGCTAAAGATATACTTATAAAGTATATTGTGCCTTTAACTTGGTCTATTCAAAATGGTCTTAGAACATGAAACTAAATTGATGGTTCAAAATTAAATTGGGGTGCCAAATTTTTTAGGCTCGAGGTGACTATTTTAATGATTGAACCCTAGAGTCGACCTTATTGTGCCTCCTTTCATTCAAATGATTGAAGTGTCCATGCATCTCAAAATAATTGTAGTCTCTTCATGTTTCTCATTATCAAGTTTTCATCTATGGAACCAATTAAGTGAGACAAATTGATTATTGAATGATACACAATGATTAAAAGTAATATATGTATTACTTTAAATTTTAAACTAATGTGTGAATTGTTATAAGGTACTGTCATAGTAAATATGTTCAATGTTACAATGTGGTGTCACATAATTTAGGCATCTAATATATATTGAGTATTACATATGTATTATTTCATACTCATGCTATCTGCGTGTAATTGTTCAGCAGTATAAATCATTTACGAATTATAAATACACATACATTATCATGATTAAATACATATTTTTTAACAAACAGATTCATATACAATCTCTCCCATCTCTTGTTTGACTCACACTTTTTTGAAATACAATCTATTGTTTAATTATTATTTTTATATTCTTCTTATTTATTTTGTATGTTCTTAATGAAAATTTGTAGTATTACGTGATCGACTATCAATAGACATTCATAATTCCCTTATTATCTTGTTATTGAATTATTTTTTAATTTTTTAATTTTTTTATGATCTTTAACTAATTTATGTATTCAACATTTACATATTACTAGTTGTAACCCATGTCTAAAGACACGGTACAAACGTAAGTGATAAATAATGGATTTCAAGGAGAAAGAGAAATTCAATGTGAATAATTTTGAGAGGAATGTTTGTGACTGTTAGATGAAACGATTTGAGACTCTCGAGTGAAGTTATCAAAATCTACATTATTTTTTCAGAAATGCCTTGTTTTGACTTAACTTATTTATGTATGCAACATTTACATATTATTTTGTTGTTTTTATTTTCTCTGATAATAACTTTATTTAAAGTTTTTTTATATTAATTAATTTTTATTGTGGATCTTTTATAAGAATGTACAATTTAATTAGTTGGTGTTTTTATGTTTAAATAAAAACAAAATCGAGTTTGAAAGAAATAAAAAATATATTTGATTTATTTTTATTTGTAAAAGCAAGAGAAATGTTTATTATATTTTTTTTATCGAAGTGTTAACCCTTATTTTGTCATTTAATAAATGTGTATGTGTGAGGTAGACGGCACTTTTAGACTTTTTAAATGAGCAATGCTATTGGAACATAATTTATGGACATAATTTGGAGACATAATGAGTTGTAACCAATAAAATGATAATGAATTCACCCTCAATTATGTCCCAATAGCATTAGTGTTTTTAAATTTTATTTTGTAAACTTAATCTTTAAAAAGATTTTTTTGGAAGTTAAATTATAGAGTAATGCTAGATGGACTTAAAAACTAGACTTAAAAAATTAACTTGATAATCTCAATCATTGAATAGGTTGTAGGTCCCAATAAATGCTGGGACCTACAGTAAAATCAATGGTTATAATTATCAAATTTAGTTTTTAAATTTACTTTTTAAATTCATGTACCATTGCTCTAAATTATAATCATACTTTAATTATTGAACTCTAAAATTTGAAGATTTTTTTTTATTTGTGGGGCCTAAACCCCTGCTTTTTGGCTCTCTTGTTGAGCCGGTGATGATATTGGAGCCGCCAAACTCCGAGTCTTACTGTTCGTTACTACGAATCCTCGGTCAAAAATCTCCCCTAAGATTCTGAGAGAGAGAAGGAGCTAAGCCGTTGAAGTCACATGAAAGGATCACAGATTCTCTCTACCATTTTCATGTATTTATAGCGAACTCCCACACCCACTCTCATATATCCGAGAGAGAGAGAGAGAGAGAGAGTAAGCATGAAGGTTTCAGGAAACTTACTATTGTTTACCTTCTTCAACCTGTTTCTTTTGGCTACATTGGTCAATGGGTCCAATGATGATGAAAGAAAGGTATTTCATTCTCTCCAAATGTCGTAATGGCGGAAGTGAATAGTTTTTTTTTCTCAGTTATCTATATATTGGTTTAGAGTCTAGAGAGACTTAGTCTAGTAAATAGATTGTCTTTTGTTATGTATTTTTTTTTTTTGTTGATGGATTAACAATATATTTTTTTTTTAATATTGGTGTGATCGCAGCCATACATTGTGTACATGGGAGAATTGCCTGAGGATACTACATCACTGGTGGATGAACATGACAGCCTCCTTTCAGAGGCCATTGGAGAGTAATCATTATATATATGTCTAATTATTTTTCGTTTGGTACCTCCACCCTCTATGCACAAGTATATACCCAGGGACGGAGCTAAAAAATTTTGTCGTGAACTGCCATGGACAAAACTAGCTAGAGGGCATCAACTTAGTAATTTTCAATAAATAACACAGAAAACTTTTAGGGTTAGAAGATTATTATAGAAAACTTAGGGGGTCAATGTCGGTCATCATGGCCATATGTCGGCTCCACCACTGCTTGCAAACCAAGCGTAAATGTTATTGAAATCTAATTTAAAGATACAACAGGTTTAGTATTAAACGAAATTTATTATCAATCTAAAAAGTATAAAACATTACATTTTTAAATTGGATACAAGTAACGTTTTTCTCCCTTGATGCTTTAATTTCAGTGTGAGCAAAGCTAAAGAACACAAGATACATAGCTATGGAAGAAGCTTTAATGGGTTCGTTGCAAGACTGTTGCCTCATGAAGCTACCAGACTATCACGTATGCATTTCTGTATATTCACATTCTCCCCTCTGGTGAATTTTCATATATTTTCTTCTACTGTAATGATTGAGTCAGTAAGTCTCTTCAAATTTTTTGATAGGATCCATTGATCTAATCATATCTATTGAAATGTCGTTTCATATAAGTGAACTTGTTTTGTTCAATCTTTAAGAAGAAGAAGGATCCACTGGAAATGATAGGACTCCCTCAATAGTAACACGCTATAGCTTTTTAGGAGAATCAACTCACCTAGTTGACAATAATATGCTTGTCAATGTCAATTTGATGGGTTGATTGCTGCTCTCAACTATTACCAGACTAGCGAGCAACGCAAGGTCGACCATTTGAGACGTAAAATTGGAGAAATATTTTGAGAAGTGTAACAATATTGTGTCTTAATCTCGCTTTATGCACTGATGTTGCAGAGAAAGAAAGTGTTGTGTCTGTGTTCCCAAACACTATCCTAAAACTACATACCACGAGATCATGGGATTTTCTCGGAATGCCTGAGACAGTGAAAAGGAACCATGCAGTTGAAAGCAATCTCATCGTCGGTCTCTTAGACACAGGTCATACAATTGAACCCGTAACAATATGAGAGCTAAGGTTTAAATGTGATACTAATATTGTTCCTTCTTAATTTATCTTAAAAGGAATTTGGCCGGAATCACCCAGTTTTAATGATCAAGGCTATGGCCCTGCACCTCACAAATGGAGGGGCAAATGTGCAAAGGGTGCTAACTTCACTGGATGCAACAAGTAAGACACACTTTCTCATAAACTCATATACCATACATCATAGCCATACCCAACCATGCATTAACATTGGAACTTTTTTTTGGATATGGGCAGCAAGGTCATTGGTGCAGCATACTACAATCTGGACCCTGGCCCGTGGGAGTGGGAGCCAACTCCGGTGGACACAGACGGCCATGGCACCCACACCTCTTCCACTGCAGCAGGCAGAGCCGTCAAGGGAGCAAGCCTGTACGGCTTCGCGGAAGGGACGGCCCGAGGAGGAGTGCCGTCGGCTCGGGTGGCCATGTATAAAGTATGCTGGGATATAGGTTGCTCTACCATGGACTTGTTAGCTGGATTTGATGCTGCCATTGCTGACAGAGTTGATGTTATATCAGTGTCCATTGGAGGACCCTCCTTTAACTACTTCGAAGATGTGATTGCCATTGGAGCTTTCCATTCTATGAAGAAGGGAATTTTGACTTCTTGCTCAGCTGGAAATGAAGGTCCTGCTTCATATACTGTGGAAAATACTGCACCTTGGATCTTCACAGTGGCTGCTAGTAGCATAGATAGGCAGTTCCACACGGCTATCAAGTTTGGGAATGGCATGAAAACAACTGTAAGCTCTCTCTCTCTCTCTCTCTCTCTCTCTCTCTCTCTCATTCATTGATTGCAAAGTCGTTATATGATGTGACATTTTGTTGGTGGGCAGGGTATGTCACTTAACACATTTTCACCCAAAAAACAAATGTACCCTCTAACTAGTGGAGCCCAAGCTGCCAATGCCACCGCAAGAATATATGGGAATGCCAGGTACAAATTTTACATTCTGTCTACTTTGATGCCAAGATTACATTGTGAGCAATGCTAATAAAAACCCAATTTAACGACCTAATCGAATGACGTAATTTCTTACCGTCATTAGATCAATTGTTAGTTTCAAGTTCATATGTCCATGAATTAGGTACAAATAACATTTTCCTTATCTTATACCTGAAATGGTTACAGTACATGCGATTGGGGGACTATGCTTGAGAATAAAGTGAAGGGGAAGATTGTGTATTGCATTGACGGAAACGGTGCAGATTATACGATCAATGACATGCATGGAGTTGGAACGATCATGTCCACTGATCTGTATCCAGACGTTCCCTTCAGCTTCCTTATACCAGCAGCTTTAGTTAGTGTCAAGGAAGGTGAAGAAATCGCTAAGTACATCAACTCAACCAAGTACGTTTCATTTCTTACTTATGCTAAATACGAATTGTTCCAAGTTGATATAGAGTGCATGTTTCATCTGTGCAAAGCGTTGGACTACCATGGATTTTGAATTTTCGTCGGACAATATGTCTTTAGTCGTATCGATCTAATTTAAAAGAGAAATATTATGTATCCCAAATCTCCAAATAGATAATATTTGCTTCCAAGTGTGCTTCCCAATGTTAAAGATCATCGGGAAAAAAATATATTTTTCTCTCTGAGTGAAAGGAATTTATACTCTGTTACGTTTAGGATCAAAAATAAAGAATGACATAAAATCATAGTAGCACAAAATCCTCGTGCACTATGCTCTATTTTTTTATTTTTTGCCATTTAATTACTTGTAGGTACTATTTATGCCAGAACTTGCGTATTTCTATTAACATCTATTTTTTGAAACGAAAATTTTACAGAACGGCCAAGGCTGTTATATACAGATCAAAAACTATGAAAATGGCTGCACCATTCGTGGTTTCGTTTTCGTCTAGAGGACCCCAGACAATCAGTCTCAACATCCTTAAGGTACATGTCCCGACTATCCTTTTCATCGATTACCAACTTACCGCCGTTTTTTAAATTTATTCATTCCATCCCTACCATTTGTAACTCACCTTTCAATTTATCCTTATTTTTATAAAAACGTACTTAAACCAACATAAAGGAACATACATTTATGTTGAAAAGACAAGGGTTCAACCTTGAAGCTTGCTAAAAACAATGGTCAATTATAAGTAATTTACAAAGCAAACAAGATAAGGTTGAAAAAGTAAGATGAGATCAATCTCTCTCTCTCTCTCTCATATGGAGTTGTTTCAATGGACAGCCCGACGTTGCAGCACCAGGACTGAGCATATTGGCTGCGTTTTCGCAAATGACAACAGTGACGGGGTATGACGAAGACAAACGGATAGTGAAATATAACATACAATCGGGAACATCAATGGCTTGCCCTCATGCTGCCGCTGCTGCCGCCTATATCAAGACCTTCCGTCCCAAATGGTCGCCGGCTGCAATCAAGTCTGCTCTCATGACCACTGGTGAGCTTAATTCAACATTTCTTAGTTTAGACAACTTCTGCTTAGTAAATGCAAATTAAGTAACAAGTAATTAACAAAACTAAAGTCTGTTAGATACCTTATTGATAAGAACATGGGACCTACTTTGAGGCCATTGTCGTTGTATTTGTTCTTACATATAAGTCTAACTAAAAAGTCGTGTCATATTACTTTCACAACGTATTCTTTTCGCTTTGTGTCATATATTAGTTAATTCTAATCTGACAAGTTATATTCAATATAGTAGTCGTCTTAACCTTAAATATATGTCATACTCGGATTGACATTTACATATAACCCATAAAACAATAAAACCTATTTCTTTCTCAATCAAGCCTCTCACTCATAGCCCCTCACAAACTAAAAATACACTTTTTCTTATAATCAAAAAAAAATTATTCGTGTTTTACACTATATATAATAGTGATCCCTCTCAAGGTAAAGGAATTGCAACATATTACATTATAGTCTATAGCACCATGCCTACTAGAGCCTGAGATACAGTTTTCTCAGGTTTAAGACGGCCAATATATACTATCAGACTCAATTTTGACTTGATTTACACACTGCTCTCTGTCCATCCGATCAATTTTTGATCTTCTTGTTTCAGCAACACCTATGAAGATAAAGCCGGTAGACGTATTGGCCTACGGCTCAGGCCAAATAAACCCCACAAGAGCACTGCACCCTGGCCTGGTATATGACATCAACATGGACTCCTACATCAGTTTCCTATGCAAGGAAGGCTACAACAGCACACTAATAGGCTTAGTAACAGGCAGCAAGAAGTACAACTGCTCCACCCTCCCACACGCCACGGGAACCGATGGCCTCAACTATCCTTCCATGCATCTCCAGCTCACAAAACCTGAGTCCACCAGCTTTTCAGCAGTTTTTTACCGAACTGTAACCAATGTTGAATCCAGGAGGTCGGTGTACAAGGCCAAAGTGAAGTCACCTGAGGGTCTCTCTGTCACCGTCATTCCAATGACAATGGCGTTTGAAAAGCCCTATCAACAAAGGTCTTTCAAAGTTGTGGTAAAGGGAAAGTTTACCAAGAACGCCGAGAAACTATCAGCATCACTGGAATGGAGTGACTCTAAGCACACAGTCAGGAGCCCTATCCTCATCTATAGACCCCCTCATTCAAGATGATTAGTAGCTTCCACATGTGGTGAATTGCTAGTATTTTCCATCTCATTTCCTATTCTTGTAAGTACATGATCAATAATGGTCTGATAATATTCAAGGTAATGATTTGCAAATAAATAGTTAACACACCTGTGGCAGCTCTATCATTCCACTGCATTGTTGGCTTTCTTTGTCCCAGAACCATCTTAGGGCGTTATTTAGACTTCTAACTCATGGTCATAGGTTGATGTACCGTTTTGTATCTAAGCTTTTTTTAAAAAAAAAATTCAAACAAAAATATATTAGATTACCATAAAACAATCTATATGCAACTTAATATACAAATATTATACTTATATGTGCATGTGTTTTTTTATATCTACGAAGGAAATAAGCAAATCCAGACAAAAAAAACCCAATATATGCATATGTCCTGAAACTCCATGTACAGTACTAAAAAGATGCCTTGAAACGGTTCTTAAAAATCACATTTATTTTGTAGTATAACATTGTATGTGATTTGAACCATCAAGTAGATCAATGCCAACCTTTCCACTCAATGAATCATTGTTTAACGTAACACATGCACTAATGAGGAAAATATGCATGGCCTCAATGCCCTTACCATGATATGGCTGAGCAGGTTTGCAGTCAATCTCCATGTAGAACAGTTAAATCTCTCTTACAGAAGGGCTTCATTCACATTTGGTGAAAGGTCTTTTATGGGGAAAAAAACAACTCCAAGTAAAGGAACTACATGCGGATTTATGTTTCTTCTTTCCCTATAGTTTTCTTCATCTTCTTCTTTTTTCCTCTTTCAAAGGATGAGGGTGGTGAAAAAGAAACGACAAAACATAAACAACTACCACCACAACAAAAAAAAAAGGAAAATCAAGATATGCACACACAAACATAGGTAGTTAATCAACAATAAAGTGAAAAGCCCGAGAAACAAATACGCAGGTCATATGCATGTAAAGAAATATGACCCACCATTCTGTAACCATCGATTAACCAGAGATTCTGAACTACATTTCATTGTACTCCTACAAGAGACTTCAATGCCTCAACAAATTTGGCATCTGACAACCATCGTTTGCTTCTCTAAAATAGCAAAACTTACTTTGACTTATGACAGCACTAAGATTACTTCAGCGGTAAGGTTACATTCTTAAAAGCCCCATATTCTCTTTTGGACTTTTTGAGGGTATAATTTGCAAAGCTATATGATTATGATCCCATAATGTAATTATTTGATGGAAAAAATTAATCATTTGTTCAAAAAAAAAGGTGATAAATGTAATGATTTATTAAAGATTTGTTATTATAATAGTAATGGAAGAATTCTGTTTATTTTGCAGGAAAATGATTAAAAAAATTAGATAGATAAAGATGGATGTAGAAGAGCAGCTGAGTTAGACTTACTGGAATGTGCGTCCAGACAAGGGATTGTTATTGCATTTGGACGGAGTTAACAGAATAAGAAGATGAACGCGTTTTGAAGAATTGGAGCATACTGCCAAATGCGTCTGGACGGTTGAATATGCGTGTCCGAACGCTTGTCGTTAAGGATACCAACGCCAGTAGTAGAGTTGAATTTCAATTGAATCTTTTCTGAAGGGGAATATATCTAACTAGGGGATAGTTGGAGTAACAGTTAACTTTTGTTTTAGTATTCTTATTTATTTTCTGATTAAATTTCATCATGTATGGCTTAGAGGTCTGACTAGAGCTATGGTAGAACCTCTCAATGAAGTATGGTATTGTTATTGACTTATTGGTTTAATAGTATGTGGTATTTTGTTAATTTAACTTTTGATTATTAGTAGTTTTTGCACTGTAAAGATTCTTGAGTCGTCGTGTCTTATACTTTGATTTCTTGAATTTTCCAGCGAGACAAATAATTAGTTATTCCTTGCTTAATTTAATTACATTTTACTTCACATATAGCTAGAGGATTGAGTGGTTAAGTCAGGAATTCGATTGCTAACAAAGTTTAATTTATTGTAAACTTCGGTCATAGTAAATACTTGCGATCAACAATCAGTTCTTTGATTTTTTTGAATAAACCTTTGGCTATAAATAATGGTGTTTTCTTGTTCTCATTGCTAAATTCACTGACTGGAGTTAGTTGACGGTTCGACTCTTGTCTGAGTTTGAAAATTAAGTCTTTAATCATTACTGTATGTATTTGAGAGGGTGTACCTGATGCTCTAGTATTTTACATACTGTTTTAATTAATTCATTTACTTATGCCAATTCAAACACTCTTTTTGAGAAACATTTTTACAAGTTTGTTAACAGATTTAGTGTGACAACTATTGTTTTTACTATTCCCAGAGGGTTCGACCTCGGTCTTCCGAATCTATATTACTTTACACAACATGTATTTGGGTTAACATATTTAAAGTACCAAATTTTTGGCGCCGTTGTCAGGGAACATTGAAAGACAAGGCGCCACCATTACGTTTATTGAGATTTTTGTGATTTACAATACGTTGGAGATCCGATAACTTCGTTCTACTTTTATTTTACTGATATTCATTTTTTTTTGTTATTTAATTTTATTTTCTTTTTTTAATTATTTTATGAGTTCTTGGCATCGTGATTTGAGTGGACATTTAATAAGAGAAGACTTAGATACTATTTTGAAAATTTATTTGATTCATCTTATCTAAATCATACATCTCACACAATAGCTACAAATCCTAATAATAACAAGAGAAATAATTTTCTTGAACATAAAAATCCTGATAACAGAATAAGTAATCATGATGAGAATGATGTTGATAATTTGAATGTTAATCAAGGTCAGACTTTGCATGAATATTTGCAACCTGCACGTCATACTGCACTTTCATGCATCATTTTTCCATTATAGGCCACAAATTTTATTTTTAAACCTGGCATGATTGCATTGCTTTCAAAATTTCATAGAATGGATTCTAAAAACTCTTACCTGCATATAAAAGATTTTGAGGAGGTTTGTGCTACATTTCATGATCAAATTGTTTATGTGAATACAATCAGGTTTTTAGAATCCATTCTATAGAGAGTGGTGATAAACATAACCAATCTAAAATCATTAAGCCTAAGAGAAATTTGACATTTGCACCATTCCCACAGAGACATCTGTCAAGCCAAACATGCACAGTGATATGATGAAAATATTTAAACAGGTTAAGATCAATATTTTCTTGTTGGATTCTATAAAATAGATACCTTCTTATGCAAAATGTTTAAAAAAATTGTACACTATCAAAAGAAAATTAAATGTGCAAAAAAAGGCCTTTTTAACTGAGCAGATATCTTCCATCATTCAACATAGGACTCCACCCAAGTATCAAGACTCAGGTTGTCCCACCATCTCTTGTGTTATTGGCAATCATAAAATTGAACAAGCCTTACGAGATTTGGGAACTAGTGTGAATTTGCTCTCATATTCAGTAAATGAACAATTAGGGTTAGGAGAGTTGAAACCCACTTCGGTTACACTCCAATTGGCTGACCGTTCAATGAAAATACCAAGGGATATGGTGGAAGATGTTTTGGTCAAAATTGATAATTTTTACTTTCCTGTGAATTTTATTATTCTGGATACACAACCTGTGTTAAGTTCTAATGCTTAGATTCCTGTCATATTAGGCAGGTCATTCTTGGCTACTTCGAATGCTCTGATTAATTACAGGAATGATGTGATGAAACTATCTTTTCGTAATATGACATTAGAACTTAATATTTTTAATGTGTACAAACAACTTGAAAAAATTGAGGATGATGTGCAGGAGGTGAATATGATTGAATCTATTATTCCAAACAGAGTATATAATCCCTCTTTGTTTGATCTACTTGAAGCATTTTTATTGGAACATTCATTTTTGTTAGAAATAAGTGAAAATAATTCTAAAATTAGTGAACTGACTTCCTTGTTGAATTCCTCACAGGTTTTTGAGATGAAAGATTGGAAACCGAAGTTTAATGAGCTTCCACCAAGAACCAATCCACCAATTCCATCAAGTGCTAAGGCTCCCAAGCTCGAATTAAAACCATTGATGGAAAAGATTAATCATTTGCTAAAAAAAATGTGGTGAATATGATGATTTATTAAAGATTTATTATTATGATAGTAATGGAAGAATTCTGTTTATTTTGCAAGAAAATAATTAAAAACTTGGAGAGATAAAAGTGGATGAAGAAGAGCAACTGAGTTAGACTTACTGGAATGCGCGTCCGGACAGGAGATTGCAATTGCGTTCGGACAGAGTTGACAGAATGAGAAGATGGACGTGCTTTGAAGAATTGGAGCATACTGCCAACTGCGTTTGGACGGTTAAATATGCAGGTCCAGACGCGTGTTATTAAGGATGCCAACACCAGTAGTAGAGTTAGATTTCAATTGGATCTTTTCTTAAGGGGAATATATATAACGAGAGGATAGTTGGGATAGGAGTCAGCTTTTGCTTTAGTATTCTTATATATTTTCTTGTTAAATTTCATCATGTTTGGTTAAAAGGTCTGACTAGGCCTATAAGAAAGCATTTCAATGAAGTACGGTATTGTTATTGACTTATTGATTTAATGGTATGTGGTATTTTGTTAATTTAACTTTTGATTATTAGTAAATTTTTTCGTTTTGTAAAGATTCTTGAGTCGCTGTGTCTTATACTTTGATTTCTTGAATTTTCCTGCGAGACAAATAACTAATTATTCCTTGCTTAAGTTAATTACAATTTATTTCACATAATAATATAGCTAGAGGATTGTGTGGTTAAGTCAGAAATTCGATTGCTAAAAAAGTTTGATTTATTGTAGACTCCAGGCACAGTAAATACTTACAATCAGCAATCAGTTCTTTGATTTTTCTAAATAAACATTTGGTTATAAATAGTGATATTTTTTGTTCTTATTGCTAAATTCACTGACTGGAGTCAGTTGACGGTTCGACTCTTGTCTGGGTTTGAAAACTAAGTCTTTAATCATTACTGTATGAATTTGAGAGAGCGTACCTGATATTCTAGTACTTTACATATTATTTTAATTAATTCATTTACTTATTCCAATTCAAACACTCTTTTTTAGAAACATTTTTACAAATTTGTTGACAAATTTAGTGTGGCAACTATTGTTTTTACTATTCCCTGAGGATTCGACCTCGGTCTTCTGAGTCAATATTATTTTACACAACCTGCACTTGGGTTAACATATTTAAAGTTATAGCACTATACACTTAATCACATAACATCATATCTGTTGAAACGGTAGAACATTCTAGTGGAAAAACATCATTTTTTATTAGTCCCAAAATTCCGTTGGATTACATCCCCAACACATACATGCAACTATTTTAGTCCACCAGCCTCAGTGGAAAATTTCCGGAAGAGAAAGAAAACATCTCTTACTTCAAAAGCCACCACCTCTGTTAAATGTGTCTTTGCAATCATCTAGTGATATATCCATCCCAAGGAGAGATGTATAATAAGGAGTGGATGTGACTTGTAGTTTGTTAAAGAGCTCTGAACTAGAATAGTTTCTAAGGACACCAGAGCTAGCCAACAAACATGTTCAAAACTGGCAGGAATTAATTTGGTACCTTTATCTTGGACTGAAAGGTCAAGAATGCCTCCGAAATTGTCGGCAATGGAGGTTCTTTAGCTTTGTGATCTTTTTCCTCCTCTTCCTGGCCTCCGCAGCAGCAGCTACATCTACTAGCTTCTCACTTGAGCAGACTGTCGGCTCCTGATTGTTTTCTGGCAAAGCATTTACCATCTGACTAACCGTTGCAGAAACAGCTGTAACGGTGGATATGTAATCAGGTTGTGCACTAGTCTCAGCTTCGACAAGGACCGCAGGCCTGACGCAAGTCAAAGGTGTGGGCACAAGAACCATCTTTTTACTGCGAGGCCCAATTTGCTGACCACCGCCATCCGGTGGGAAACAAAATGTGCTCTCACGAAGATTGTTTGCAGGTATGGATTCTGTAGGTTTAGAAGCTTCTGTTTTAACTACTCTAGGTAATGGTGAGTTGTGGTTCTCTACATGTGCTGTAGCTTTTGAAGATGAACTAGGCCAACACAGGTTATTCAAACGAGTTTCATTTTGTTGATTGTTTATATCGAATGGCTGATAGTGGAATCTACTAGTGTTGCCGGGTACAGGGAAAAAACCCAGACATGGCAATATATATGGGGGAGTTCCCAGGCTATTCACCATCATGGAATTTTCTTGTTCATGAAGTGAATCAGCTTCGCCAGAAGCTGGCATGGGGACTTGTGGTGGACTGCCAGTGACATTCTGAAGCCCGCACTGAAATTGGAGAGAATTTGAAGAATGTATGAAAGGAGGCCACAGAAATGGTGTGTGAGGGGATTGGTTATAAATGATAAATGGACTATTAGTGGATAGAAACCTAGAATGATCAACATTGTGCGCCTTTGATTCTTCTTGATTCTCATCTGTTTCAGCCTTCACTACCTCAGCTATCTGCAAAATGAGAGTGCATTTTAAATGAGTGCAATTGTGTAAACCATACTAAAATAAAGAATCTCTTCAACATCAACCATTTTTCACCTGTGCTTTCAAGTATTCATTTGTGCTCTTCAGAGTGTCATATTTTTTCACAGCTAACTCCTTTTCCTTCTCAATTTCAATAAGAGAGAATGAATTCCCAGAATTTGAGATGCGAAGACAAGATGTTTAAATAACTTCCAATATGGAGACGAAGATTGGCGAGGGATTAAGAACATCATGCGTAAGATAAGAATATCCTAATACTGCTAGAACACAAGACTATCACCAAAGCAGCATGATTAAACCATGATATTGAATTAACGCAAGGACTACCTACCCTCTTCAAATTTTCATTCTCAAATGCTAGATCAGCAACTTTTCTGGTGAACTCCTCGTAAAGAGCCTAATAAAAGAAAAAATAAAGTGCTAAATAATAATAACTGAAGAAAACTTCAAGTTGACCAAATCATGGCACTTGCAAATACATTGTACTGATTTTCAGAAAGTAATGCTTCTGAACAAAGCCCACTGCGTTCAAGAATAAAAGCAAATCCAACAAATTATGCAATTCCAAGCTGCAAGTGCTTGCTTACTCCAAAGCATGTCCACACAGGCCAAACCGAAAACCATTGGGCACTAGCAAACGTAATTCAATATTCAGCTATATGTGATGCATTAAAGTAGAAGAATGGAGATCAAATTGTTAAGCAGACATCAAGGGCTACATTGTTTCTGTTATGGCTTGCATCTCTTGGAATGACTACGGAAGACAAATGAAATGTGTGTGTGTGTGTGAGAGAGAGAGAGAGAGAGACCAATTATGTGACATATAATGCACATCCTAGGCCCATCACCTTAACCCCTTCCCCCTGCTTTCTGGTCTTTATCGATCTGGCATATTCACTGCAATCAGTAAACTAATTAACCTAGAAAACCAAATCTATTTGACCCTTTCTCTTCTAAGAGGTCCACAACATTCACCTCCACCTGTAAACCCTAGAAGTGCAACTTATATAACAATCTAGTCAATCATGTCAGAATTTACATATTGCATGAAAATGCTTCAAACCCCGAAGTGTGCAACCACATTATTTTTTAAACAAAAAAGGGAATATACTAACTGGTAGAGCATCCAACTCAAAACCAATTGGTAGTGAGTGGAGAGGCCTCTTAAGATATAAACCAATCTGCTCCTAATCATAGACGAAGATGCATACAGAAAATGCAAATAGGTAAGAGACTTGACCCAATCGCAACCCAAGGCCCACCTCTGATATCATGCTAAAGCATCCAACTCCAAACCCTGAAACATAGAAGCCAACCTTAGGTGGTCCTAACCATGTGAAATACAAGCTTTCTCTACACTAACTACCAAATATACTCTAAGGTCAAGGATACATTGCAAGTACCATATATCCAAAACCAAGTCCAACTACATGTCCAATCCTACACATAAATTTACTTGTCTTTCATCCACAAAAACAAAAAGAGAAAACCAAACTTTGAGTGCTGATTTGATACAGGAGCCACTTCATAATGATTCCAGAAGCAGTTCCCAACCATAACCCACTAAGATAAACTTTCACCACCAAAGTTGATTGACTTTCATTTATCTTAACCTAAATTACAGACACCTTTAGTCGGTACCAGAAATAAACGTCCAGCTTTCCATCTTTCCTATTATAAGCACTTCAAGAAGGTAGTAAGGGTATAGTACATATGTCACACTCATTCCCCATAGCCACATAAGATTGAGCAACACCAATTTGAATTCTGATGAACTGTCGCTTTCAGAGGAACCAACAACCAATCACAATGGTGGGTAATCATAACAACGGAATATCCATGACTATGCTGCTATGGGAGAACAGTTTGGATGATGCAGTAACTAAAAAAGGAAGGCAAAGAAAAATGCAAAAAGAGGAACGAACCATTGAAATTCTATTTTAGCAGACTAAGAACATTGAGAAATCAATGCGAGCAAGATGCAGTACCCATATTGGGTGGTTCAACATGGTGAAAGAAATACCCTAATATATGAATTTTGGAATACTGTTACTCTAAAACCCTACTTCAACAGTGTTATGGTACCTAGAAATTCTCTGTCCCTATGTTCACTTGCCTGCAAACCACACCATTTGATAGGACAACGCTTATTAATAGACTTATAGACAGAGACGTAGATGCTGGCTGCTAGCAAGGTGTTCAGTGACATATTATCTACGTAAAATGATCGAGTTCTTTTTTTTTGGGTACTGGAAATGATTGAGTTCTGAGAATTTGATCTGTTTGCAATAGATAAGTACAATTGACGCTTGGATTGTGTACACAAATACACAAACACACAAACACACACAGACTGAGTTAAGTTTGGTTTTCAGTGAACATACATATAACAAGAAGAGCTTGAGATAGAGGATATGTGTAATAGATATAAAAAATAGAAAAAAGCCAGGGCCAACAGTAGAGTTGAGTAGCAAGACAGCTTCACCCATGTTTGAACTGAGACTAAGATACAAATGCAAAGCAACCAGAATGAACAAAGAAAAAGAAATATATATCAAAGATGGCCCCAAACATGCAGGAAACGAACTATTTCGATAAAATAAATCGAGAGAACAAAACCACAAAAAAAGGTTTTTTAATGTATCACAACTCAGCCAACCATATAGTGAAAAGAAGATTTGCAAGTTGACTACCGAAGCTGAATAGTTGGTGATCAAAAGAGGTATTGAATTGTGCAAAACGGACTTACCTGCCTACGGCGAATAGTCTGCCTTGCTGACTCTCTGTTTGCCAATACCCGACGAATCCTCCGTGCTTCCTTTTCAGCCTAAATAGGGAAACCTTTAATTTCATAAAATGATTGTATTTATAACAAAATTTTAGAAAGAAAAATAAAATTTTGGCACCTCAGCTAAATTCTGCCTAGACTTGTTGCAGCCAGATGAATCATAACTTTTGGTGCATACAAGACTTTGTTTAGCTAATTCATCTTCCTGCTCAACCTCCACTGGTTTTATCATCACATTGCATGTTTTTTCGAACTGCTGCTGAAACACTAATGCTCGATCCTGCTATCAAAGAAATTCTTACAAAATAAGTGCAAATTTTTCATTGGGATTTAAAAATGAGAAGTGGACTCTAATTATAGGTGGAGAGAGAGAGAGTAGCACATGCCATCTCCTTTGTATTTCTGGGCTGTTCCTACAGAAGACTATCCAACATACCTGTGAGAACCAATAAAGGCGCCAAAAATCTCTCCTATGGTGAATTTCAAATGAGAATATTTAGATGTTATTTGAAATATGGTCACTGGTAAGACTTACGCCCATAGGAGAATTTTGTCAATTTTCTAAATATATCAGCGTGTTTAAGCTACACAATCTCTGGCAAACGTAAATATAGATAAACATATAAAAATCCACCCATCCAAATCAATAAATACAGATGCACCTAAGATAAATTCATTTGTATAAGATGCTTACTGAAGCCATTCAGAAGAAACTGCATAGTAGGCTAAAAAATCTTAGCAAAGAACAAGCGAAGGAAGAAGTTCAGAGTTATGTCGATGTCGTGGATGCACACGCCAAAGCAATACAGGTTCCATGTACTCATCAACATTCTTGTCAAGGATTCTGAAATTTCAGGGAAGGACAAGGATAAAAAAAACAAAACCAAAAGTACAAACAGACGAATCTCGGATCCAGCTTCATGCTAGTGCAAAAACAGAGACATGCTTACTATATTAAGCAGATAAGGACTGGAATTATTCAAAACCACCAGGCTTCGAAATTACAGGCCCTGAAGGTCCAGATATTTCAGTTTAACTGATGGATCCACGTTATAAGATTTTCCAGTTCTCTAAAGCGTAAAGCCACAAAAGGCTCAACACCAAATGGTTTTCTTATGTCTACTTCATGCCCAATCTCACATCTCATGTTTCTTTTGTTGTTATAAGCTACGCCACCCATAGTTGATCTACATTTGATCACTCCAAACTATATAGAAAGGCTGAAAAATAAGATAAACCTTCTACCAACTAGTATGAGGAGAAGAGCTTAAATGCAACGGGCAAATCCAAATAGTTGTATACGTCTACTTCTTGAATCTTTTGTATACGATTGACAAATGAAAGAAAACAAATAAAAAACTTAGACTAGCACCTAAACAAAGTGTAAGTCTGCCTAGAAATAGAACATCCATTCAATTAAATCACCACGGGAGTCACTGTGTAATACAGTCATAAAATGATCGGCTGACATTGGAAGAATTGTGTGTTCAAATGTCAGGAGTGCTAAGGTCGCGGATTCAAATAGGAGGATAGTCACTTTTTGAATCTAATGACATACTGCAATGCTGTGCTCAGTCCTCCCACCTCAGTGCCATCCCAAGAACCAAATTGAACAGTTATCTTTTTCATTTAAGTCAATCGAAAATCGAACCCATAGCATGACATGAACCATTAAGCCATTATACCTTTTATCTTCATCAAAACCCACAATACCTTCCCTCAAAAATTCAATCATCAAAAAGTTTCTAGCCGATATTTCTAATCCTTAAGAAGTTACTTACCTTGCTTGAGAGTTATAGTGGCAGTCTCAATCGATATTCCCTAATCAGATTCAAAAATCTAATCCTCAATAAATTGTGAAGTTGATAATTGAACACAAAACAGTGAAACATTCAAGTTAATAGTAACAGCAATTCATCAAGCATCCAATATATATATAGAAGTATGGCAACGAAATCGAAGTAACCTCATCGAGAACCGAAGACCTTGCAACCGAGTCTTCCGGGTTAGTCGTCCCTGTGTCAACTGCGTTCTTGACTCGCTGACTCACTGATTCAGTGACAGTATTCTCGCTGACTCCCGCCGCCGAGTAGTGCGCTAGACCCGCCAACGCTTCCGCCGCATCCAGCTCCATTTTCACCATCCCGCATTCCCCCGAAGCTTCCCCTTCCTCCGCCGTGTGCGACCGAGAAACTGACGGCGAAGATTTAGTTGCGGCTCCATTATGAGTCAACTCATCGTCCATGTTAGTGTGTGTGTCTAAAAGAGAGAGAGGTCCAGTTTTAAGGTGGCTGTGTGTGTGTTAGAGAGAGAGAGAGAGAGCGGCAAGGAGCCTGAGGAGTGACGAGGAACAGAACGTGCAGAGAGATGACTGGTTAACGAACTGCGAATATGCCACGTGTCATGACACCAAAAACGAGGTCCTGTATGTAAGTTCGCCACGTGTCCGATGTAACCCACGTTGGAAGTTTCACGCGTCGCATAGATCTCGCGCGTGGGTTGTATGACGCTTGGAGTACAAAGGCAGGTGTAACACGTAGCCTATTTAGGCAAGTGACACGTGGTACGAAAAACATGTGTCCCATTTTTGAGGCTGCAGGTGGGCCCTGGTGAGCAATTGGGGACCACATGAGCACTCTAATTTTAGAATGGAAGATAATTGGTGCGGCATAAGGTGTGCCAGTGGGTAAATCAATCATTCCCTTATGGGTGCCTAGGCAATTTTTTTATTTTTTTATTTTTTTTTGGGGAAGTAAGCCCAGGCATTCATTGGACCACCCAGACTTAAAACTTGCCCTCTCATCCTCAAGCTGTTCAACTTTATTATGAACACAACACTTACACAACTTTTTATTATGTAAATTTTAGGTCTCGTTTAATAACGTTTAAATTTTTTGTTTTTTATTTTTATTTTAATATTTAAAAAAAACAAAAAAAAAAAAACTTGTTTGATAACCGTTTATGTTTTTCGTTTCTGTCATCGTTTGATAAACGAGAGGTAATTTTCTAAAATCAAAAAAAAACTTTTTTGGTTTTCGTTCTTCGTTTTTGAAAAATGAAAAACAAAAACGTTACCAAACGGGCCTTAATTATAAATTTTTATTTTTCAAATGAGATGATCATATCATTCCCCAACATATAAATGGGGTTTAAATCAAATGATGCAATCATATTATCACCAATAGAAAAGTGGAGTTTGAGTACTGAATTATTTGAAGGGGTTGAATTGATTTCTCAAACTTTTTTAAACTCAATATTTTTTTATAAAGATGGGATTTAGAATTCGGTCATACTCATGTTTAGTATACAATGCATACATATGTAAGACTCACATATATCATAATTATTAATAGTCATTTACTCTATAAATGACTATTTTGTCACTTGATCAATTCAATCCAGACACATGTTAAAGGATATATTTGTATTTTATATCTTTAATCCTTTAACACATCTTCTCAAACTCACACCCCTCTTAGATTTGATGAAATTCATGATCATGTGTTTAATATTCGGGTCAGCTATTGGCCGAGTTTAGGAACTCATGATTAAATTATCAATCCAAATATGGGATTTGTGAATCCTTTGGACTATTTTTCTCAAACCTATCTAGTCAAGTCTCGCATACTCTCTTACCAAACAGCCCCTAAGGATAATGTAACAATATCAAGAAAAAAAAATCAGTATTATATCTATTATGAATTATCTTAAGCAGTTGCAATTTTACTTTTAAAAGATATAACTTAACTCTTATAAGTTGTAATTTTGCATTTAAAATGTGTAATTTAATCTCTCTTTTTTGGTTTAACAGTCAGGGGTGTTCAGACTAGTTTACACACATCTCCATTATTTCTCTTCCTAATCCAATCAACAGAAAGTCATCCACTCTTGCACTAAGGTATTTATGATGAATAAATTTCTCATGGCCTGACTCTAAGGGATGACCAAAATTCAACTCAAAACGTGTGAATTTACAACTTGTCTCTATTATCAATTAAACTACCCTTAAAATTATAATTTAGAATTTAAAAGTGAATATTTTACTTCAATATTTTCATGTGTCGACTTGAATTGGAGTATTGAAGATGTAGATGGTCAACTATTATTTGAATCATGGTTGTAGAATCGAAAAATATCAAACACTCCAAATATCTCTCTCACACACAAAATAATTAATCAAGAAAGACTAAAGAAAGAAGATGGAACATAATGACGTTATAGTTTAACGTCAAAACCCAAAATATTTCTCAAAAGCAAAGCTACTGTCATTACAAATATAAAAAGACTCTTTAAATATTAAAGAGATCAAACCTATTAAAAACTAATAAAACAAATTCTATTATAACTTTGATTAAACTACTCCAAACTAACTAATATACTTTATGGGTCAAAACTTTTAAACCCATTAAAACTATAATTAAAACTAATATCAAATAAATAAGGAATAAAATATTTGGAGAGTTTGGGTCAAATTCCAACAGCCTCCCTTGAACTAAACTCTTCAATCTTGATCATCTCCATCATCCGCTTAAGCTTCATGAACGCATTAGTTTTAAGTGGCTTGGTAAAAATATCTGTAATCTGATCATTGGATTGACAATACAAAATTTCAATCTCACAATTAATAACCAAGTCACGAATATAATGATACTTGACATGAATATGTTTGGTTCTCCCATGAGAAACTGGATTCTTTGACAAAGCAATAGCTGACTTGTTATCACACAAAATCTTTGAAGGAATTTTTTGTGCATGCTGCAAAAATTCAAGCATACGACGCAACCACACTACTTGGGTAGCACAACTGGTGACTATTATACTCTGCTTTAATGGTAAAAAAAGCAATAACTTGTTGTTTCTTTGAAGACCAAGAAAAAATTCCTGATCCGATTTGAAAACAATACCTTGAAGTACTTTTGGCTTTTTCTACATCACCACCTCAATCACTGTCTGTATACCCTACAAGTTCACAAGAACTAGTAGGAGAATAAAAAATACCATCACTCTGGGTACCTTTAACATATCTCAGAATCCTTTTAGCTGTTTGTAAGTGGGATTGACGTGGAGATTACATGTATCTGCTAATAAGACCAACTCCAAAAACGATATCAGGTCTAGTGGAAGTCAAATAACGTAGACTTCCCACCAACCGTTTGAAATATGTGGGATTCACCAACTCATCATTCCCATCTTTACATAACTTCAGCCTTTCTTTAACTGGAGTCAAAATAGGATTACAAGAATCCATTGTGAACCGTTTAAGGATATCTCTAGCATACTTCTGTTGGGAAATAAAAATCCCACTGTCTATCTGCTTAACTTCAATCCCAAGAAAATAGGACATCAAACCCATATCAGTAATCTCAAATTGAGAAATCATTGCCTCCCTGAATTTCTCAATTAACTTCAAATTAATCCCTGTGAAAATAAGATAATCCACATACAAACACACAATAATAATATCA
>CM042196.1:8259340-8276989 GCA_023539305.1 Ilex asprella
AGTGTACTAGAAGAGATGAGTAGGCTATAAGGATGGAATGCCAGCCAAGAGTCTGTCTCAAACCAAATAAAAGTGTGTACTGCAGGGCATCAGACATGCAATAGAGGTATTTATAGAACGGTATTCGAGTAGGTTAGGTTGTCCCATGAGCTGCCCGTAACTATCCTTGTACGAGGGTCAGCGTTGTACTGACAACTATGCCTACCTGCAATTGCCTCAATTGTAGTGATACTAACGGCCGTTCACTGCGTGCCACGTGTCCCACTATTAATTAGATAGATGTGACGTTTCCTCATATATAATTTGAACTCGACCATCAAGGAAGTGTGCAGCTCATGAGGTAAAAGACATACTAGAGGCACGTCGCCGCGACTTGTCATCGCGGGAGAGTCATGTCCACAGGGCCAAGGGTTCTCCCTTCCCTCTCTAAACCCTTTCCCCAAGCCTTTGTCGATGTGCCCAATCAAGGAGACTTGCATAATTTTGATATTTCAGCCACCACTCCACATGTCTTATCATCATATACATTGATCTAGACCATTAACCCCTGGTACTTTGGGAGTCCCTCCAGATCCAAGTCAAGCACATCCCAGTGGACAGTGAGTCATACACCGGGAGGCTTGCTCGAGCAAACTAAACCTTCGAGACCCTGTCTGAAATCGAGATTGACAATCATGTTCATTGACCCCGTTGCTCATTACTCCGCAGTCCCTTAGACTAGTCGAACAACAACATAACATTGGTTTGACTTTACCACAATGGGCATGTAAAGTTTCTCTCTAAGGCTCCCAAGCCGAGGATACCCTTACGCAGTGCTTGGTGCTTTCTCGCAGTGCTGCTACCTACACCAATACACAGGACCCTGTTGGGCCCCTTTGGACATGTTAGCTGATGACTGCCCTTTAAGCTTGTCATTTATCTTTCTGTAGTGCAGATACAAGTCTTAAATTTATCGGGCACTACATAAACGAATGTATAATTATATATAACCTCATATAATAGAGAAAGTGATCCAATAAAAAAAAAATCACGACCTAAAACAGCATACCAACTAAACCTACCCCCACTGCACTATGTCTCGAAAGATGTACCATACTGCATACCAGTACTTATACCAAGCACCAAATCGACCCACAATTTAGGTATCATTAATTACCACCTATATACCAACATCTATGAAGCATGGATACTTTGATCGTGGTGATGTATCCATATCTAATCCCTTGTATCCCTAGTATATTGCGATTAAATGTTAAGTAAAAATTGAGCACTCTTGAAGGTTGACACTTCTTTAGCTTTATAATTACATAGAATCTTGAATTTAAAACATCATTAGGCAGTCCTCATGAACATAAATTGTTTTAGTTTGGATGTGCTTTATTTCTTAATCCCTTGTATCCCTAGTATTGTAATAACACTCTAATATATGTATATTAGCCATACTCATATCTTACTTTTTTAGATTTTGTCGTCCTGTCGTACCCGTATCCCATATCACATATCCATTTCCATGCTGTTAGACCAACATATAGGTTGAACAATTCGCACAACTTTGACAGCATTTCCATACATTAGTCATGGTGATTTCACCAGCAACAAAGGATTCTTTTCCACTCCAGTCAACAAATTTTTTGCTCAACATTGCTATTCCAGAGGCTACAGACAAGGGGGAAAAAAACACAGCCAAAGCAACATCAAAATGCTGGTTAATTGCAGCGTCCAAGTGTCTGAGTTTGGATTTCCAAAAGCACCCAAACAGAAAAACTTGAGGCAATTATAATGATTCTATTGGCTCACGATACATAATTAAAAAACAAAGTACATAGGGTGAGATAATACCAGAGCCTAGGATGTCCTTCAAATCATCCGCCGAAGGACTGGTGTTTCCACCCAACACAGCTAGCAAATAGGCTGCAATCACCTTCATCTCTTCTCAAACTACAAAGTGAAAATATATTATCAGAAAGAGAGCACACAGACAAGGAGACTTATATATACGTGTGTGCGTAGAGAGAGAGAGTACCTATGGATCTGCGGGAAAATGGGGAAGAAGAATTTGAACACAAAGCGGAGTACGATCGGTTAGGATGAGGGCACAGAGGGATGTACATATATATTGCTAGGGTTTCAGACTTTCAGTTGGTTTGGGTCACTTTGCTTCTCGGGCGAGAAACGGATCGGATTTAGTACGGGTCAATGAATCAAAGAGTACATACCAATTTAAATATAACCAAAAAAAATGCACCGTGCATGCCCTTATTATTATTTTTTTTCCTCTTGTATTTTTTCGCGGGGCATATGTTCCTTTTATTCGGGAAGTAGCATATATTTCGTCTTGTATTTCATCTAATTTTTTTATGTAGAGCAACAACAATGTTTAAAGAGATTCAACACTAAAAGTTACCTTGGCTTGGATAAAGATGACGTTATTGTAGACATTGATATAAGTCTGTACGGGTAAATTATTTCAATGTGTTGAGATAATGACCTTTTGAGTGATCTTGAATAATGAACCTAAAACAATCAAAAAATAAAGAAAGGAGTTGGGTGTTTACCCAACTAATCCCCTTTGAAACTCAAGTCAACCAGCATGGTCATAATGCCCAGTGTATTCTAGATTTGTAATGAAACTCAAGTCATTTTTTGAAGAATATTTATATCTAGATTTGTTATGATAGTCCTAACCCTGAGTCTCATCCTAGAGTTTAATGGTTTGTGTTCACTTTCTAACATAATGACTGCTACTCTGTCAAGTCTCTTTAAGACCAACCTGCCCAAACAAAGGAATCCAAGCTCAGGAAATATCGAGCATTCATTGCTCGATCCCCGATCATTAAATGACTCACATTGGTGCTTGGAAGCCTCACTCGAGCTTTCACGAGGAGGAAGCAAATACCCTCGGGATCCCCCGAGGTCTTCATGTCAGCATTGTGGCCATTAATGTCCCCTAATGATGAGTGTCTCTACATTCTCCGAGGATCTAGATATTCGTTAATAGTCTATCAAACCAATCAAGATTCACATTATTGTGCTGTCAGGTCTCATTTAATGTTGGGTTTCAAGGGGCATACTCGCCCTCATTTGTCATAACTTATCGACTCTTCTTTTCAATGAACTGTGCGCGTTTTGACAACTGTGACTGTTCACGTGTTGATTTTTTATTGACGAGCCGCCTAATGCCCTGTCAAGGTCTTTCTTTTTAGTCTCTTGAACCATCCTAAATGTTTCAAGCGATAAAAATAGTTCAGTTCTGAAAAGAGCAATAATATCACCTATTTGATTATGGTGTTTCATTCATTGCACTATAATAATTCTTAGTATTTGTTTAATCCATATGAAAAAAATAATGCAATTTGGTGTGTTCTTTATTGTTCAAAGGATAGGCGGATGAGACTTTAACCTTGTCTCCAACTCCTTGATATTTCTAACGTTTTTTTTTTTCGATAAGTAATATTTCTAATGTTATTGTCAATCATGTTTACATCGTTTTGAAAGTTAGAATAAGTTCAACATTCACAAATATTTTTTGGGATCAATTTATTTTTTATTTTATTCCTGATAAAAAAAAATATTTTTTATTTTTTTATTCCAACTTTTTTTTTTTGAAAGGACCTTTTTATTCCAACTTACCAACCCAAATAAGAAAAAATAAAGAAAACCAACAGACTTTTAATCCAATAGTACTCTTACCGATATATATTAATAAAAATAATGTCCCTCTACCTAGTAGTCATGAGAAGTAAAATTAACAATTGCCATGCTTTGATTCCTAAACAAAATTGCCTAAAGCAATTTACTCATGATGATTCTATAAAGGAAACGAAATTGAAACCCAGCTCTTCCTTTTTTTTTTAAGTCCTCTTCCTAAGATTTCAAGAGTGGACATTTGAAAAAAAAAAAGATTTCAAGAGTGGACTAAAAGAGAATATTCGTCTTAAACGGTTGTAGTGAAAACAACTAGCACTCTCATTTAGGTTACTAAACCCTTCTACTTCCTTGATCTCCTAATTTGTATGAAACACAAACAACTCTACTCCAACGGTTACGATTTATCATTAGTTCTGTTTAATGCAATCTTTATAATAATTTTTGGGAATTTGTTCTATCGAGATTTTCTCTCCTTTAATGCAATCTTTGTAATATTTTTTGGGAATTTGTTCTAACGAGATTTTCTCTCCCATCACCCAAAGTCCTTGTTAAAAAAAACTCTAGTAACTAAGAGTACCAAGCAATATTACCAGGATTCGTACGCTGCTATTGGATAACAAGTATTGTAATTTCGGGATTTATTTGAAATATTCCATAACTTCAGCTATAAAAATTGCACGAATAAAATTGCCTAGGGCCCTACTTAAATTTCATGTTAAAGAGAGAACAACACTTCAAACCAGGGAAATGAAAGCAAATCCAATGGAGATAAATATAAAGGCTTTGAAGGGACCCGCTAAGAAAATTCTAAAGTGGATATGAAAACCCTTTAGGAAGAGAGTTTCAGTTATTATTGTTGTTTGCATACAAGAAAAAACACTACCACTGCACCACATCATATTCTGGAGTAGAGTAAAAGAAAAGAAATACAACTCTCCCCACCACAGAATCCAAAGAGTCAATAGTATTGCTTTTCTATAATTCAGATCTTACACGCAAAGGTGAGACCCTCCTTTGTCAGTTGATCCAAACTATCAACTGGAGGTTGGACCCTCGCAACTTTGGCAATGGCTTTGTTTTCTTCAGGACTCCCACCTTCCAGAAATGCACCCACTACCTTCCCATCTTTGATCCAGTAGGATCCAAACTTGGGATTTGGTGATGTCGGATTGTTGTCTCCGAAAAGTACAGAGTCCCCCACATTGTCACCATAGAACTGCCAAGACAGATCAAAGGAGCGGGAATAGAAGTATGGTAGGTAGTCGTACTCCTCAATGGTCTTCCCTTGTTCACCTGCAAAAATTGCCTACACGAAAAACACAACAGTTCAGATCCATCTCGTACTCAACTCAACTCGACAAAACTTGTGTGTACTCTTTAGAGCCGGTTACATGAATACCTATCTTCACTCCTTAAGTCTCACAATAAATTGAGATTCTCACCATTGTACACTGTTAAGGAGAGTTCCTTATACCTAAAAGGGTATTATCAAAAGCAGAAAGATAGTCTAGAGCAAACTTCTAGATGAGGCCCACAATACAATCTGAAAACTGAACAGATTATGGAAATTACTTCAAATGTCACTTCAATGATTTTATATGTTTTACAGTCAAAATATACATTATCAAGGAAAACCCCAAAATAACCTCATTTGAAATTCTGGATTATGTTTTAGATTCGATTTCAAGACAAGTCATGATTTGACTACTGACAAATTAGATCATGCCAGTGGAATTTAGGAAGAATGGATAATTCCATAAATAAATTTATCGCACATATATAGTCACTAATTATTCGTATCAACTTAAATTTTGGTAATATTTCCACATTTTCAACTTGAGATATTTGTCGGCTAACAAATATAGTATTGATCAAATCATTTCAAAACATGAACTGAGCAAACAGATGAACTGCATACCTTCACAGCATGTTCAGCTGATTTGCGGGCATGATCAACATGTTCAACTCTTCTTATCTCATTGTACAGTTTCAAGGGGAAAGTAACAACATCACCCACAGCATACACGTCAGGAACACTAGTTTTCATGAACCCGTCAGTCTGCAAATCATAAGGCAATGAATGAGTTCAATATTAAAATGCACACACTTAGATGGGTGCACAAAACATTTTGATGGTCAAATAGAAGTTCTAAACTGTGATTAGCTTGCACCCAGCTCAACTTTTGATCCAATTGAAGACTTCTGATCTATTACTGAACGTGCAAACATCACATTACATACACAATGCATTTATCATTCACTATCAACAAAAAGTGATGCAGCAACTGAAGATGCTCTTGATTTGTTGTATTAATTCTATTTTTTTACGCATGATTTGGATGATGATTTCGAAAACCAAAATTACAGCACAATAACGAGAAGAGTTCTTTTATGTTCCCACTGGAGCAAGTTTTACAACAAACAAATCCTAATGTAAAAAATTGTTGAAATCCGAACAAAAGTGAGTTTTCAGTTGTAGACATTGATATTTTCTAATACTGTTAGACATAGTTATCAAATCGTGTATCGGAAGGCGTATCGTTTTTTAAAAATAGTGTATTGTATTGCGTATCGTATCGTGTATTGTAAGATACGGTGCAATTTTAAATAAATAATAAAAAATATATATACTTTTAAAAAAAAATCATACATTCATAAAAACATAGCATTTCATTAATACTCTATCAACTATTCAAGTCATCAACATAGTTCACTAACATTATAATGCAAAGTTCACAACCATAGTTCACTAATTCAAACTTGAAACACCAAATAGACTGGACTTTGTAAATAAATTAAAAAATTAACATTAATCAAGATTCAGAAATTTTGATACAAAAAAACAAAAACAAAAAAATTTGACTTTGTAAATAAATTATCATTTCTTCCACTGTACATGACCACATGTTTGTTGGAGTACCTGCCTAGCCAAAAACGAAATCGTTCCATAAAAAAAATTTAAAAAAATAGTCTATCTAGTCCAAAACGACGTCGTTCCGAAAAAAAAAAACAGTCTTTGCACGTATAGTATCGTAAAAACGTATCGTATATCGGACGATACAGCGCAAAAACGATACAGAACTACGATCCGTATCGTTTTAGCCCTGTATCGTGACATATCGTACGATACGTATCGCGTATCGTACGATACTAACAACTATGCTGTTAGATACATTCATAACATTTTTACATGAACAAGAAACTAACAAATATGTCAAACAATGAAATAGTCCGAGGGGAATCCATAGAGGAAGAATCCCACAAACCTTGATTCCACCTTTCTCCTCTTCAACCTGACCCTTAAACAGGGTTGTAAGAGGTCGTGCCCCCACACCAACAACAACAATATCAGCTTCAAGAACTCTACCATCCTTAAGTTTGACTTCCTTTACCTGAAGATGCGAAATGGATTGTCAAACCTAGATGCTGTGAAGCTCATAAAAATTTTATTGCTAGAGCAACAAAGAGATTCCATATGGTGGAGAACATACTTCTCCATTTGCATTAGTGTCAAACCCAACAGCTACTGTTCCCTTAATAATTTTTACACCCTTGTTTGCGTAGTAAGCCTCATAGAACGCAGCTATACCAGCAGTGAAAAGTCGTGGCACTGCAACCAAATGAAACATGCATCAAACTTGATGCACCCAAGAATCCACCTAAGAGCCAACCACTTCATATCTTGTGTGATAGAATCTAAACACCACTATGCGGATGCCTTCACTTAAACCAATGAAGCCAGTAGCAAAAATAAAATACAAGATGAAAACATTTCAAAGTCTTCTCCACTTACTGCACCATGGTTCTGGGTAAACCATGCTGACATCAATGTTGTTGATTCTCAGTGCTGCACTAAGCTCAAGACCAATGTATCCTCCTCCAACAATGACAGCCTTTCCATTTTTCTTTGCTTTGATTACTTCTACAAGCTTGTCAGCATCATCAATTTCCCTCAAGTAAAAGATGTTTTTAGAATCAGCCCCTTGTACGCCAAAGTCTGACAACCTTAGAACCTGGAAAGGTAGAAAATAGGGACTGATGTAAAGGAAATGAAAAAAAGAGCAGAACATATAGATTTGGAAAAAATCTAGAGAGATAAAATACTTACTGTGGAACCAGTTGCAATGACCAAAACTTGATATTTAAAAGTTTCTCCAGCAGCACTAATCAGAGTCTTTGAAGCAAGGTCAGCTTTCACAATTTCTGTACTAAGGATCAATGATATGCCTGTGATAATCCAAATAGTTTGCATATTATTTCAATTTCGCATACAATCAATTAAAAGGGCACTAGTACATTTGAAGACACCTTCAAAACAGAAAAGAAGAAAATGATAGAAGGTGGAATGGAAGTAACACAATGCGCTTCTGTTTTGAAAAATAGCAACAAATAAATATGTAGATTCTGGAAACGCATGGAAAATAAAGCCAGTATCACCTTTCTCTGCATACCACTCGGGAAGCAGCCTCTCCCCTCCACTTCCAACACACACATGAAAACCTGGAAGTCTTGCAGTCCCTGAAGAAAAATTAAACAGCAATCAAAATCAGACAGCGAAGCTTGATATACTGGGAAGACAAGGATACCTAGAGATTAAATAGGTGTGGATACTACAAAGAATTTTAGATCTATGAAAGGCATTCAACCAAAGTTTGAAGAAATAAACAAGAGTAATGAATTAAAAAGTCGGCTGTAACTTCACCAAGCTCGACAAGAAGCCTCTAAAGGTAACTTTGATCCTCCTAACTACTTAAATTTGAAGTCAGTTTCCACTGGCGTGATGTAATACAAAATCAGCATTACTAGGGGGGAACAACAACCAATTCCATAAAGAGAATAAACTTTCATTTCTCTTACCCTCAGGAAACAGGTATGCCTTGCTAAGTGCAGGACGTTCATAAGGAGCCACCTGGAAGGGTAAGAAAGCATAATTTAATGTATGTCCATCAGAAAATCATGATAGGGAAAAACTAATTCATGTAAATTCCAGGAAAGAAGCAGGTTGTGTTCACCATACATAAAAGTACTAACACACAACAGCGAGGTGAGAGATCATAGTGACAAATATAAAACGATGGATGAGGTGTACTAGAGGCAGATATCGTAGAAGATTCTGCCACATTCCCAAGCTCTGTAACAAGACGCACAAATGTACATACACTACAAGGCATCAAAAATAAAAACTTTAGGGTTCCACTTACAATCGATTAGCAAACAACCTTCTCTTTCCTCTTGTATAGACAAATGACTACTTTATTGAAGGGGAAATACAACAAGAGCATTATAAAAGCAATTTGGACTCACCTTTACAAATCAGGGTGTTGATTCACACAACAATCAAGCATAACTTTATATGTCAACAGTATATCATATGATAGTAGGGAAGAACGTACCGCCTCTTTGGAAATAACCGCCAGATCTCCCGGCTTAACTCCCTGTTTGGCAAACTCCCTAGCAGCATATCCCTGCATGTGCACCAAACTTTATTTAACACATTTTGAGAAACTCCAAACCAAAATAATATCTTTTCTTATGGAACAAAAATGCCACCGAACATGACGACGTAAGAAACCAATCGGTAATTATCATAAGAGAAAAACCAGTAAAAAAAACATACTAGGTGAAATTGAATCTTTTTTACTGAATAAGCTAGACATTCAGTATACTAGAACTTACTCAGACTCGATGAATCTAAAACTATAAAGCTGATGATGTAAGAACTCATCAGAAGCCATATATTTGAATCATCCGAAATTAATGAGTTTGCGAGAGAATCACAAAGAAACACTCCAAATAAGGGAATAAGCACCCAAAAAAAAGTAGTCAATACACAAATAAAACCTTCATAATCAACTGGATTTTTAATATCGAAATTAAAAGATCAATACAGCAAAATCGGATTTTCAGATCTGCATGAAGCAAATTATATCGAGACATTAAGGCCATAGATTAACCAATTTACACGAGAATCAGCAGAATACAAGAACCAGAAATTGCAAAATCACATGTTTTCATCAAAAACTCTAACGGTGCATCAGAAATGAATTAAAAATGACTCGTCAGACGATCGATACTCACAGCTGCGACACCGCCACCGACTATCACGTACTTGAAACTCTTTTCCGCCATTCTTCGAAGGATCTATTTGTTGATGAAATGGAAGTGAACTGTGAGAACAGCAGGGGGGCAACGAGACTGTAGAAGGTAATATATATGGACACTTGTTACATATATGGGGCTGAGTGGGTCGTGATTAGATGCCCGTCGATTTTGTGGGGAGGTGTGGAGGTCAATCCGATACGTACACGTGGAGATTATTTTACCGTTAATTTTGCTGACTGTGCTATCGCCACGACAGCTAATTAGCCTACTTGCATAGGCTCATGACTTGGAAAAAAAATGAGTAATACATTGACCAAATTTTGTGACTAAATTTAGAGCCAGAATGACATGACACTATGTTATTTGAAGTTTTTATTAGGACCCAAATGATATGGCACCAAATAAAGAAGCTCAACTCAGCTGCCACGTCATTTAAGCTCTAAATTTGGTCAGTGTAGTATTACTTAAAAAAAATATTAATTTTTATCTCTTTGCTCTAATTACTTAATTGAGATCTTTATATAAGATTAAATAAAGTGTTAATTATAATTGGGAAATATTATTTATGTGCATCCCAAATGAATGACGATCATTTGATTTGTGAGTTTCATCAATTTTATTAATTGGAACTCACTGATTCAACCATCTTTATTAATTTGGGATAAAAATTTATGATATATAACATTATTCATTATAATTTACCCGTCAATTAAGCCTATTGTTGTAATTAGCTCCCTATAGTTTTAAATGTTATATTTTGCCCACTTTAAATTTTAAGCAGATTACATTGACAGACAATAATGATTGAATAATTAAAGTATAATTACACCCTCCATCTAGTACATTTTTTTCATTTTTTGTTTTCTTGAGAGACCAATTATATCCCTAAAAAATAAAGATACTGTAAGAGGCAAAAAATGAGATTACCTCCTACTAGAATAAAAGGTTGATATTTCTGGTAAAAAGCATTTCTGAACTTGATCACTCAGTTCTTACTTTCTGCAAAACGAACAAATTGTCCAAGATCGAAGTGCTTCGATCGAAGGCACTTCGATGCTTAAGTTAGTAATTGAGCTGGATGAATTGTAAAAGCAACTCCAAGGGGCTATGTAAAAAGGGATTTTTAGTTATTTTAGATAGTCAATTCATAAATGTTGGCTCCAACGGGCTAGGTATCCGACTGGCTATTTTTTGCGCCAAAATCCTCACTCCACTGAAGCAAGCTCCATCATCGCAGATCAGTCCTCTCTCTTTTAGGCTAACAATCTACATCGAACCCTTTTGATCCCATTTTCTAAAGCTCAAATCAAAGGTGGGTTTCTGTTTTTCGATTCATCAGAAGTTTTTTTTTTTGTTTTTTGGTCGGATGGTTCATCAGAAGTGTGTGCTTGTAATGCTCATGGACAGAAGGTTCATGCTCATGCTATGAAATTTGGACCCTTGGAGATTTAAATCTTCGGATGTTGTTCATCAATGGTTTGGATTCTTGGGTATTGTGGGGTGAGAGAAAGAGAGAGGATTGCTTGTATGGCTCCTGAGGCGGTGGAAATTGGGGTTTGGGGATCATCTGGGTTTGAAGCAACACCTGAGTTTGATGGCTCTGGCTCTTTCTCTTGTGAAGAAGAAAGTAGTAAAAAAAATCCAATAAAACCCCCCTAAAAAATCAGTAAACTCCCCAAAAATTCAACAAATTCCCCCAAAATTCAGTAAAAATCTAATAAAAATCCTCCAAGTATTTTATGATATTTATTATTGTAGCCCATCTTTTATGATATTTACTCTTGTAGCTCATAATTGATTAAATTTATACAATATATAGTTGAATTGCTATTTTTTGAATTTTATTATTGAAAGTTAGTTAAAATTAGTTGATGTGGTTAGCTAAAATAGATAGTGTGGTTGTAATGAAATTGAAAAAGTGGTTAGGTAAAGTAGATAATGTAATAAAAAAAATATTTTTGCTAGCTAATTTAGATAGCCTCCTTGGAGTTGCTGTAAGTAGACAAAGATAGTTTAGTCTACCTGTCACTCTGGCTCCTTGGGTCTTTTATAGATCTCTGTTTAGTTAGGATTTTCATGATTTCTTGTTCAAAGTAGTACACCTTCCTTCAATCAGACGACTCTGTTTGGAAGTTGTTTAGATCTCTCACAATACCTTGGATCAATCCCATAATTACGCCTATTGGTTTAATTAGAATGCCTAAATTATAGGCAACACTTTAATCCTTCGTTTGACTGTTTGAAACAGCTCGGTCAGGATGATGACCAACATTTTTCCTTTGTTCCCGAGCTCTTTGAATAGCTCGTCTTCAGTTTATTAACTGGGTGACTAATGTTTTCCTCACGTGTCTTGTCTTGTCATTCTCACGTAAACTCATTTAATGTCATAACACGTGTAGTAAAGGGAGTCAACCCCTTCATTTGCCCCCAGAAAATGTTTGACATACGTCTTTTGTCTGTCAACCATTTTATGTCTTTTCAATCATCATTGCGTGTACTTGAGACGTCTCCCCTTATTTTGGCGTCATGCTTGGTATTTAAATAGGCTTTTGAAATTCCCTCATTTTATAAGTAACATTTTTCACTCTTTTTTCTCTACTTTGCCTTTTCGAACTTTTTCTCCTCTTCAACCTTCATCATCTTCTGTCATGCCCTTCTTATTTCTCTTAAGGTTCCTACTTTCAAAGTCAAATACAATATTCCAGATGATGTTGACATAAGAATCACTAGAAAAGACGAGCCACTGATAAGTACCAGAGAGAGTATTCTCATACATACTCAAGCGATCATTAAGGGCGGAGTTTATTTTCCTTTGGACCCCCTCCTTTTCTGGGTGTTTTCTGCAATGAAACTCTGCCCTAACTTCTTTAGGATAATGATGGGAGTAGCTGTTCTAAATAAGCTTATGGGCTTGAGTCTTGGTTTATGGGAGATTCTATACTGCCACATCATCAAATCGAATGGAGATAATTACTATTTGGTGATAAGGAAGAAAGACCTCTATCTGGTAACTCATCTTCCAGATTTGTACAAGGGTCATAAGAACGACGTGGTTTTTGTTTCTGAAAACTAGAAGTACTCTACTGGGGCCACCCTCTCTTATCGTTGTCCATATGAAGAAGGCGCCCCAAGTTCGCCTTCACTTCCACCTCCACCCAACATCAACACACGTGAGCGCGAGCCCGAGTGCGAACGCGTGCACACATGCACTTTTTATGCGTAATTGTGTCTTTTTAACGAAATAGATATCACATAAATTTCTCATATCTAACTTGCATCATGTTTTATATCTAAAACTAATCGTTAGAGTTAATTATAAAATATTCAAATTTTAAGGAGACTATTTATTGACATTAAAACTTCAAAAGAAGATTGACAAGCGACCGAAAGTTGAATGGAGTATTTTATAATTAAGGTTAAGTTATAATTTTTTAATCTAAAAGTTATAATTGTAAAAAAAAAATCATAAAAATTATAATTTTTAAAGGTCAAATTATAACTTTTAAAATACTGAAATACAATTGATAAAAAAATATTTATGATTGTTCATAATATTTCATAATTTCCTATGAATTACTTCAAATAATTATAGTTTTGCCTTTAAAAAAATGCAACTTAATTTAAAAAAATAATAATATTGTGATATAGTACTGAATATTTTTTTAATGCAGTACTATTTTTTTTAATGCTGTAGAATTGTTCAAAGTATTATGCAAGTGGGCCCGGTGTTGTTTTCTATCGGAAGGGAACATGATGACGTAATTGCTTAGGTTAACCACAGCTTTTAAATTAATGAGGATTTGACCACAAAATGTTTGCCACATCAGCAAGGTAACACTTTTTAAAGAGTAAATTACATAAATATTCCATCAACTATATTACATGTTTCAATTAAGCTCTTAAATTAAATTTTGTGTCAATTGAACCCTCCAACTGTTTAATTTGTATCAGTGTGTATCTTCCATCCAATTCTGTTAATTTTGATAATGGAATGGACGCACATGACACTCAAGTTATTGGTGAAGAGAGGTATTTTGGACATGTAATAAACAAATCTAAAAATCCCAAATCCAACCTCTTTTGACCCATGCTCGGGTGTGGATCCTCTGCAGTTGGACGCCAACCGCACCATCTGCGGTTAAGTGAGACGGCGCCGTTTTACGGCTTTTTTTCTATTTTTTTTTAATTCCCCCTACCCAAAACGACGTCGTTTTGGGACTAAAAATTTCACACCCAGTTTCCCCCGCTTTCTTCTTCTCCCGCTTTCGTCTTCCTCCTCAACTCAGCTGAACGGTGTGGCGACAAACAGGCGAAGTTCTTGTTATTTATAACTGAAGAAGGCGAAGGAGCTCGCCATTCTTTGTGATGCACAAGTTGGACTGATAATTTTTTCCAGCACCGGCAAGCTCTACGAATTTTTTCCAGCACCGGCAACACTAAGTTAGACACCTACACATATAACTATTCATCAGTTTTGGGAACTCTGTATTCAACTTTGTCTCCATTAGATTATACCTCTGTTGGATTGCCCTATTCTATATATCCAACATGCATATTTTGTTTGGGTTTACATTATTAATATAATAGAGTTTGCAAGACACTAACAGAGAGCAAAAGTTGTTGTTATTTATAATTGCTCCATAGTTTTTCAAACTGTGTTAAGTGAAGTTCTTGTTATTTATAATTGCTCCATGGTTTTTCAAACTGTGTTAAGTGAATTATTTATATCCATATATACTTCCTTTCTTTGAAGGGCACAAATTTCTAAATAAAATATTGTCGATACTAAGTATAGTAGTAGCAAAAAATTTGTTTGTATTAGGTAATTTCTAAATAAAAATCTATTGAGAGGAGACTTCACAAATGTTGGCAGTATAGGTAGATTAAAAATGACAAAGACACTATTCTCCAAAATAAACAGTAAACTAATGAAGAATGGCGAACAAGAAGGTCCTGTATTTTTCATGAATAACCATTCCTTGGTTAACCATTTTAGAGGAAAGGATTTTCTATTTTCTATTAGGTTGAGGTTTGTTTTTTATCAATCATTTTTCAACTGTTAAAAAGATATATTAAGAATAATAATACTAAGTTTTTTGCACACTTGATTGTGAAAAATCGTTTTCTTGTTAAAAATTAGTTGATTGTGAAATATCGTTTACTTGATTGTGAAATATCGTTTGCTTGTTAAGATTTTTGCACACTTGATTGTGAAATATCGTTTGTGAAATATCTTATTCAAAAGAGAATATTAGTAATTCAATTAAATTTCTTATTGTAGGATACTATGATGGATGATTTGGGAGTTAATGCAAAAAAGAATATACCTTATATAGGTATGCAATTTGATGCGGAGGAAGATGCTTATGCGTTTTACAATAGTTATGGAAGGTCTGTGGGATTTAGCGTGAGAAAGGATTTTCAGAATAAAAGTTTGAAAGATGGCGTTGTCATTTACAGAAAATATGTTTGTTGTAAACAAGGTAAAAGGGGTCGTGATAAAAGAGAGTGTCAAATAAAGAACCCGCGAGCAGAGACAAGAACAAATTGCCAAGCGCATATGTGCATATCTCTTAATAGAGAAATTGGTAAATTTATTGTGATGAAGTGGGACGACAACCACAACCATCTTTTGCACCTTGCAGAATGTGTGCATATGATGCCATCCCAACGGAAGGTTACCGCAGCACAAGGTATTAATATTGATATGGCAGCGGATTGTGGATTGTCACTTAAGGCTTCGTATGATCTTTTCAGTGCTCAGTCTGGAGGAAAGGAAAGTATTGGTTTTACTCGTCAAGACCAAAAGAATTACCTCCGTGAAAGGAGACAACGAGACTTGAGGTATGGTGAGGCGGGTAGTTTGTTGAAGTATTTTCAAATGGAAGCAGTGAAAAATCCATCATTCTATTATGGAGTGCAATTGGATGCGGAGGAGCATATTACTAATATTTTTTGGGCCGACCCAGTGATGATTATTGACTATGGCAACTTTGGAGATGTTGTCTCATTTGACACTACTTTCAGAACGAACAAGGAGTACCGGCCCTTTGCTTGTTTTACTGGCTTCAATCATTTCAGGGAGACAGTCATATTTGGAGCTGCCTTATTGTATGATGAAACGACAGCATCATTTCAGTGGTTGTTTGAGACATTCATACAAGCAATGTCTGGAAAATATCCTATTACCATCTTCACCGACCAAGATCAAGCGATGGCTAAGGCAATTTCTATAGTCATGCCAGAGACATACCATGGGTTATGTACTTGGCACCTTTGCCAAAATGCTTTGAAACATTTGGGGAACATATATAAGGATGGTTCACAATTTCCTGCTCGATTTAAAGAGTGTGTGTATGGGTATGAGGAAGAGCATGAATTATTTGAGGCTTGGGAATCGTTGCTTGCGGAGTATAATTTGCATGATAATATGTGGATGAAAGCGACTTGGGCATTGCGAGAGAAATGGGGGCATGTGTATATGAAGAGGACTTTCACTGCAGGAATGAGAAGCACCCAATTGAGTGAGAGCTTGAATGCAGCCTTACGGAAATATTTAAAGCCAGACCATGACATTGTTCAGTTCTTTGTACATTTTGACAGAATTGTGAATGATAAGCGATATAAGGAGTCAGACTCAAAATACCAAGCTAGGCAAAAATTACCTAGATTGAAGTTAAAAAGAGCTCCAATGTTAGTGCAAGCAGGGCAAGTGTACACTCCTACTATGTTTGACTTGTTTCAAGAGGAGTATGATATCTTTCAGTGTGCTATGGCGACACCATGTGATGTGTTGGATGGGTGGCATCAATTTGTGGTTCGATTATATGATGAACGCAGAGAGTATTTGGTCTTTTTTAAGGCTAATGAGGAGATAGTCAATTGCAATTGTCGGAAGTTTGAAATGGAGGGAATATTATGTGGTCATGCACTTAAAGTCTTGGACATGATGAATATTAAGCAAATTCCCGAGCAATACATATGTAAGAGATGGAGACGAGATGCAAGAAAGAGTTGTAGGACAACCCCCATTTTTCAGTCAAATGAAGAGAATCCCAAGTTAATGGTGGCGTCACGTTACAGAGAAATTTGTCCTAGAATGGTACAACTAGCTGCTCGATGCTCTGGTCTTCAACCTGCATATCAATTGGTGTCACATGGTGTTGAGGAATTGTTCAAGGAAGTGGATAATATGTATGCATCAATTGGTGATGGTGACTATGATGTTGACCCAATCCATGAAAATATTATCCAAGTTGAAGGTTTAAAAAGAAAAGAAGGTGGTTACAAGGGTTGGGGTCGACTCAAATCTTGGCATGAGAAAGCAACAAAGAGAAAGAAGGGAGCTTCCCAATCATCACATATGTCTACGGTATCGTATACATATAATATGTAGTTTTGTGTAGTTCACTTCATATTTGTATTCACTTCATAATTTTAAGTATTTTGACATTCCAGGTACAAGGTACATCAACATATGGTCATTCGATGTCTTCTCAAGCTTCAAATAGTGCACAAAGTATTATGGTAGATTACCTTATTATTAACCTTATTGTTTCATCATACATGTATCCAGTTTCTTTGTTTGTCTGACTCATTCTCATTAATGTAGGGTACTGTGACTGATTCAACACATGTGCAGTCTTTAAATGATGCTGAATCATTATTCATTCATGGGAGATTCAACGTGTAAGGATGCTTGGAGGATCAATATTTTTTAATGAATGTAATGAATGTAAGGATTCATCATTTTGAATTTTTAATGAATGTAAGGATGAATGTGAATTTTTAATGAATGGATCATTGTATTGTAAGGATGCTTGTAATATTTTTTTAATGAATGTGACCTTTTTGATATTTCATCATTTTGAATTTTTAATGAATGTGATATTTCATCAT
>CM042196.1:8296989-8311501 GCA_023539305.1 Ilex asprella
AAGTTATTCAACAATAACATTAACATTCTTGACATACCAAAATCTATTCGAGCCGCATCGATCCAACTTGATATGAGACACACATTATTTGAATCTGAATTATAAACAAAACTATTAAGGAATTTGATGAGATTCTATTTATTAGGGTAAAAAATATGGGTCACCCGACATTTTACAAATAACACGAAGACCGAATGAGATTTGAACTTCATTACACAAAGATCTCCGGCGTCTCCCTTTTGTCAACGTTTCAATCCCAAAAAACTTATGATTTTCACAATTGCCCTTCTTCAAATTTAATTATAATTAAATTAACAATTTAATAAAGTCAAACAAAAATTGATTTAGTACTTAAAAAACTGATATAATTTAGTACACCAAAAAATTAATAAATGATTTTCAATATTCATTTGATAACAATTAAAATTAATTTGAAAAAAAAAGATATGTCAATTTGATAACATTAAATATTATTTTATAATATAAAGTTCATTTCCTGTTGAATATTATTTTTTTTAAAAGTTTTAAACTATCAAATTTTTAATTTATTTTCACGTATTTTCATTTTAGTTTTTGAGTTTACCAAGTGGAGGTAAGTGATTCGCTTAAAAAAAAGAAAGTGAGGTGAACGATTGATTTTGTTTAAGTATGCGTGGTCGAATTTTGACCAAAAAAAAAAATTTATCAAGTGATACAGTAAAAGGGAAGACTCTATGCTACAAAAAAAAAAAAACTATATTTGAATTTTATGGGTTAAAATAGAAAATTTGAAGTTTATGTACAACAAAAAAATTATAATTTAAGGTTAATTTCGTGTTCGTTCAATCAACACCAAATAATATTCAAAGAAATGAACCTTAGATTGTAAATTAATATATAATTTTATCTCATTTATATTCAATTTTGTGGAATTAATATCAAATTAATATTTATTGTTATTAGATTAATATTAAAATTCATTTAATCAAATTTTTTGGGTACTAAATTATATCAATTTTTTGGTACTAAATCAATTTTTTTATTTGATTAAATTTTTTGGGTACTAAAGTTGGAAAAACGTAATTATAAAAAAAAAAAAAATTAGAACGAAATTATCACTTTTCATTAACCTCAAGGGTTTCCGTGTTATTTATAAATTGTTAAGGATTGTCTGTATAATATTATCAAAGCTTAAGAATTTTCTTATTTTTTACCCAATTTATTTTTGTACTTCGGACGTATCATACCTGCACCGAAACCCAAAGAGAGAATTGTTCAAATTGTTTAACAACCGATCGAACAATAAAAAAAAAAAGACACAACAAGAAATTATTAAATGATTGTTTCACAAACCTACCCCAACCTGTCCACTCTGCTTTGTATCTACTTTTCATCGACCAACAAAATATTAAAAACTTTCAAATTCTTGATAAAAAAAATTAGTTTTTTTTTAACAGTCAAAGGTATATATATATATTTTTTTGTTTCAACGGTTAGGGGTATTCTGAGCAGCTTACGCATACTTCAATTAATCTCTTCTCCGGCCCAATTAAAGGCAAACCATTCATGCGGGGACTACAAAATTCATAATCTGGCTTCAAGGAATTATTAAGATTCGAATTCAAGACATCTATATTTATAACTCGTCTTTGTTATCACTTGAATTACACTTAATTTGAATTAAAATATATCAAAATTCAACTGTCTAACCATATTAAAAAAAAAATGAGATAATTTTTTAACTGAGATAATTTTTTAGTGCCCACCAGGAATTACATGATAGTATTACGTGATGCAAATCACCTATAGTGTATTGAACATTTACGATTAATTGTTGGCATTTGTGAAGTTGCCATCATTTTTTTTGAGAAAAATTAGTGTGTCTAACAAATAAGTGTTGAAATAAAATTTTATTGAATATGAGCACCATATAACACTGTCAACGAGTATTTTTCTATTATAAACTCGCCTTAGATGATGAAGAAAAGGAGGATTTGAAAACGCAATTTTTTTTTTGTTTAATGGTTAATTGTCCTCGAGTCAATTTACGTGAACTTTGGCTAACCTCCTCACTGATCTAATTAAAAGGGGCGGGAGAGTAGTTTCTATCCTCGTATCCACTTCAAAAATATTCGTCCACTCCCCATGGCAGGAAAATTTTAATCTCTGTACCTACTCCCATCACATGGGTAAATTTTTATCATCATTAATTTTTATGATTTTAAGAAAAAAACTTAAATAAACCATAAAACCTCACAAATGAATTTGAAAGAAAGATTAAAACTCATTATATATAACAAATGGATCAATAATAAAAATTCACAAAAATAATATGTATAACAAATGCGTGTTTTCACTTAATTATTTCATTTGTTATATCAAAAGATAAACAAAATAATTTTGCTATTCGCAATTGAAATCTTTTTTAATTTTATTTTAAAGTTAATCTGACGGCTAATATTAACACTATAAATTTAATAAGGAAAATAAACCCCTAAGGGTGTATTTGAGGTGACTTTTTAAAAGTATTTTTAATACTTATAATTTTTCATAAATACTTTTTTTTTTTTAAAATAGTGTTTGGAACTACTCCACCACCATCATCACCATCACCACTACCACTACCATCTCTACCGTCGCCACCCCCACCACCAATGTCACCACGTCACCCACCGCCTTACCATCATCATCACCATTATCACCAGCCTTGCTCTTTACCATTATTATCGTTGTTGACACCATACCACCCCTGCCATCACCACCACCATCGCCCGACCATCACCATCTCTATTACACCCACCACCACCACTATCACCTCCACCCCATCACCACCGCCACAATCTTACCATCGTTGTCGCAACCCTACCACCACCCTCACCACTTCTGCTACAATAACTATCACTACTCTTTATTATCACTACCATCATTATTACTATTGCTACTACCCCACCACTACCTTACCGTCCGACCATCATTCCCACTCACCCACCACTACTCTATCACCATCGTCATTGTCCAACCATCAATCCTATCGCTTCACTGTCGCTATTACCATCCACCACTACTATCATTGCTCACTTTTACTATAATCGGTATTTCAATTCATTTTTTTCTTCTCTATATTTGTGATTTGATTTTAGATGTGAATACATATATATTTTATTGTTAACCATTTTTTAATTACTTTGTGCCTTCTAATACAGGTAATAACTAGTATATATATATATATATTTCGGGTCGAGGAGGGAGGCCTCAATTCTAGAATTTGTGTTGGCCTCAATTCTAGTTTCAATACATTCCCTCTTTCATCCCTGCACAAGTTTATATATATATTATCGTATATATCTACCGTCTAATACGCAAATTCATATTTGGTCCAAACCAGACAAGTTTGGATGAATACCTATTTTTTTTCGGTTCACTATCATCCCTAATTAAAGATATGTTATCCACACCAAAGTTATGATATTTTATTTTTCATGACCTAATTCTAAAAAAATTATGAAGATTTAAACTATAAATATCTGAATATATTGTATGTTGTTGTTATAACTAAAATTTTGTTATGAAAACACAAACTATCTTATATTTGAAAAAACATAGAAATGATTATATACTTTGAACTCTTTTTGATCTGATTGACGAGGCGTGAGGGCTATCTAGGTCGACACACTACAGGACATTCATTCTTATGACGAAAGAGGCCAAAAGAGAGAAATGGCCAAATAAAAATTGTGATATTTCCAAGTACTGCCATGCACTCAGCACTTGCTGCCCTGACCTATGTTTCGTCACCAATTATTGAGTGTCACAAAATTCGTAACATTTTCTCAAATTTCTATTTTGAATTTTTTTAAGGTTTATTTCTACGTTTGTTTAATTATAATATTCTTAAATTATTTTTTAATATAGTATTAACAAACATAAAATTAAAATAATAATTTAATTTGATGAATTAATTGAAAAAGGAAGTAATCTAGAATTGAGGCCAACACTTTATGATTGATCATAATGATTTTAAGATTGGTTCGAACATTTATCATATTTTATTATCATTGAATAGTAATTTGATTCAAATAAATTATAATTAATTTTTTATTCAAGTGTAATTTTGATATTATAATCTTACAACTTTGATGAGTGAAGAGAAAGTAAACACGGACATAATAGAATTCCAAATATTGGAGATAAAGAAGTCATTTTTCACAGATAATAATGGACTCTGGTAGCTATTGATTAGGGTTAATAATTGAGTCAAACTATTAATTGAGCTCGGCTCAAATTCAACTTATATACGACTCGATTTGAACAATTTTTAAAATTCGTTTAGAAAAATGAGTCTAAAAAGATCGGCTCGAGCTTGTAAAACTTGACTCCTTTATATGTAAAACAGTCATAGAACTCGGGCTCAACTCATTTTAGACTTGACTCATTTTTTGAACTAACCGAGTTTAAACAATTTTTTAGATTTGTTTAAAAAAACAAGCTCGACAAATTCGCCTCGAGAAACTCATAAAATTCAACTCGATTATCACCCATACTCTTGATCGACAAATTTCAAGAGATCAAAGATAGACAATTAGGATAATATTAAGATGTTTTGATTTTGTATTAATTTTTTTAATCTTGGTTAATATTCTTTCAAATCAAGGTATCAAAGATTACCACTTTTGTTTGGATTCTCCAATCTAAGTTCTGGATCTGTTCTTTTACGAGGTTTTCCATAATCAATCCTACATTCCTATATTGGAGGATCGAAATAGAATAGATTGATTGATTTGAATCAAATTTGAAAAACCCAAATTCGAATTTTGACTTCAATTTTTGAAGGATTCAGAAGAAAAGAAGTCTGATTCAAACTTATTAGACGGTTTTTCTATTAGTGTTTTGGGCAAAAACAATTTTTATCAATACCAAAGAAAAACTAAAAAAATGAGGCTTATCCAAGGATTTCTAATGAAAATTCGATTATTTCAGAAACACTCTAAATAGTTTTAAATTTTTTTTAACTCACTTTTTTATTTTATTTTTTAAACATTTGTTTCGCGCCTAAAAAAGTTAAATTCCAAATGAACCAAATATCTTATTTTCAGATACATATTTATGTATAAAATTCAAAAATACCTAAATCAAATCATAATTAGATCGAATATTAATATATTAAATTTTGAATTAAAGAAATATGATATGATAATTCAAATATGAATGTGAGTCTAAATAAAAATATTGATTCCTATTTAACTAAATGAAATTTCATTCCATCAAAATCTGGACAATTGACATGGGGGTGTATAGTTGACATCTAGCTGTGGTCCTGAGATTAAACCTTATACCAAAAAATAACAAACCTAAGATTTCTTTTTGTGGGATCCTAAGATTTGTTTAAGGACTAAGATACTTATTTCCACGTGGAATCTTTCCAATTATGTCACTAATTTTTAACGTAAGGTAATGATGTTCTTATCCCTTAATTATTATTTTTTTTTAAAAAAACACAGTAATAATAAATAAATAATTGATTCAGAATCCAAGGGCTCAAATATCACTGCTATCAATGTGCCTACTCATGTGCCTACTCTGCTTTTCTATGGGACCCACTACCTTACATGTGGGTCCCATTCTACATACACAATGAAGAGAGAAACTGTACATACTACACAGTTTACGCAGAAAGAGAGAGAAAAAGTGAGTATGAATAGGTGTAAGTTCTCTTTCTCTCTCCTCCCATTTCTGTCCATTGTCCGCCGGTTCCCCTGAGAAAGAGAAAACAAAACCCTTCCACCGCTAGGGTTTTCGACAGCTCTATATGGCGGTATAAGCTGAGCACCAGATCTGAGAGTGAAATAGCACCTGCTTCTGGTAAACTTCTTTCTTTTGTTCTTCGTCTTACTGCATTTATTCATTTTCATTTTTTTAAAAAGGTTTTTTTCTTCTTTTGAGCTAATTGTAGTGATTCTTCTTTTGAACAACGACGAAGAAAAGAAAGAAACATTTCCAGTTGTTAAGTATAATTTTTTTTTTGTTTTGAATTTCTGTTTATTCTGTCACATTTGGTAAAAAAATATAATATAATTGCTTTTTTCATAGCGATCTTAAAGAGAACATTATTTTTGGGTGTTTCTAATTTCATTTTGAACTCTGTTTGTTGTTGATTCATGGACGAGTGATGCATTTAAGTTAGGCTTGTCTTCTTCATTTTCAATTCTATTTGGAAACTTAAATGAGTTGAACTATATGGTGGAGTAGATCGCTTCCTTGTACTTGGATATCTTGTTTTCCTTTGAATTTGGCATCTATGGTTTAAAAATGTCTCTGTTATTTGGAGCTAAATTCTTGAAAGAATAAAGGGTCTATTTCTTGGGGTGAGGCTGAGAGTGCCACAAAAATGCATTCCATTACCTTGTTTTGATTGGCTTGGAATGTGGTAAAGGAATTTATAAATTACTGTTCCAATTCTTAGTAAACTATTTTTGTTGTTTGTGAAAGATAAATATCCAATCAACTGAAGTTGGTACCATTTTTTTAAACAAAAAAAAAAATTGAAAATATCAAGCACAAAATTTGAAGTTATTTTTATTTTAAATTCTTCTTTTATAACTTTCGTTTCAAAGCAAACAGCAGTAGAAGTTACCACATTGATTTTTATCAGCCATTTTTTGATCAGAAAAGTTTGGCTTACTCTAGTAGATACTTGAGTATGAAGAATTTGCTTGTGTGCTCAATCGAGTAGCAAATTGTCAAAGAATCCCACCACAGGTACTCAATTCCACAAAAGTCTTGTCCCACATTTTTTGGATTGGCTAAAGAAAATGCCCAATTTGGGGCTTGAATGCACAACCACAATTTTAAGATCCTTGCGCTCTACCAATGACCAGATATGCTAATAAATAGCATTGTGCTGACGTTATTGCTCATGTTGTCATGTGTTTATTGTAATTTTTGATCATATTTTATTATAGATTTACTTATTTGCATGATATTTTCATCGTTTATTGAGAGAGGACCAGTGGAAGGTGGCTCGCTGATGTTAACTAATTTTTGTTCGGCATTTCAGGTTCTGGACAGTGCATTCTCAAATGATTGAGGTGACCAACAAGATTGATTGGACAGACAAAATGTGGAGTTTTTATGATCGCATGTAGAAAAGAGATTCAAATTTGGGTGCTATGTTATTGTATCAGTGAACTCTGTGATATTTAAATGGCCTCTTGAGTGATGGATTGGAAGGATAGGTTTTAGTTTTTGTGATACTGGGTCCATGTAAATTCATTGCACAAGGAGGAACACCAACAGATGGGTTCATTTCCTGGCAATTGTGAAATTGTTGAATCAAAGGAAGAGCGGAGTTCAGTTGAACAATCTGAAGGAATTCATCAATTAAGGGCACATGGCAAAGAGAGGAGGCCTCCTGTGCCGAAAAAGGGAAGCAGTAGCTCTCTAGAAGATGATATTGATAAGCTTTTTGAAGCTATCAGTCTCAAATCTTCATCCAAGGGACTGAGCCCGTCAGATCAGTTTGGCACTGGCTCTTTAAAGAAAAATACATTAAAGCAACCAATGAGGGTGGGTGTGTCTGCTTCATCAGGAATTGGATTTTCTGAGCCAGTGTCTTTGAAACAGGCTTTGAGGGGACTATGTATTTCTCAGGCGGCAGAAATGGCTGCCATGAAACGGTTGTCAAAATCACCTGGGTCTCCTAGGTTGTCCGAAGTTGGTAAAATTACAAGTATGTACAGATCTGTTGTAGTTGAAGCTGGTGGATCTAGTCTTCCTTTAGCTGGGAATAAGGAGGGTAGAGTTGAAATATCTTTAGTACCAGAAGAAAGCACATCAAAGTCTTCTGAGAAGAAGCCTCAGTGCCTTCAAGAACCCAAGGTGAAGTCATTGAGCCACAGCTCCCCTTCTTCTCCTCGATTTGTGATTGAGACAGCAGCTAGGAGATCGGGGTCAATATTAGGACAAAATGGGATTATGCCTGCATCAACTGAAGTTGGGACTTGGCAATCAAAGGCATCTCTGGTGCTTGAAGAAAGCACATCGAATTCTTCAGAGAAGATACCTCAGTGCCTTCTAGAATCCAAGGTGAAGCCATCGAACCTCAGTGCCTATTCTTCTACTCGATTTGCCCTTGAGACATCTGCTAAAAGATCGGGGTCGATATTAAGACAAATTGAGATTGTGCCTGCACCAAATGAAATTGAGAGTAGGCAATCAAAGGTATCTCTGGTGCTCAAAGAAAGCACATCAGATTCTTCTGAGAGGATGCCTCAGTGCCTTCAGGAACCCAAGGTGAAGGCATCAAACCGCAGTACCAATTCTTCTCCTCGATTTGCCATTGAGATAACAGCTAAGAGATCGGGGTCAACATTAAGACAATTTGAGGTTGTGCCTGCATTAACTGAAGTTGGGATTCGAGGATCAAAGACATCTCTGGCGATTGAAGAAAGCATATTAGATTCTTCTGAGAAGATACCTGAGTGCCTTCTGGAAACCAAGGTGAAGTCATCAAACCACAGTGCCCATTCTTCTCCCCGTTTTGCCGTTGAGAAAACATCTAAGAGATCAGGGCCAACTTTAAAACAAGATGAGATTGTGCCTGCATCTACTGAAGTTGGGACTCGGCAATCAAAGGCATCTCTGGTGCTCGAAGAAAGCACATCAAATTTTTCTGAGAAGATGCCTCGGTGCCTTCAGGAACCAAAGGTGAAGTCAACAATCACCAGCACCTGTTCTTCTCCCCGTTTTGCTGTTGAGACAAAATCTAAGAGCTCAGGGACACCATTACGACAACATGAGATTGTGCCTGCGTCAACTGAAGTGGAGACTAGGCAATCAAAGGCATCTCTGGTGCTCGGAGAAAGCACATTGAATTCGTCTGAGAAGATGCTTCAGTATCTTCAAGAACTCAAGGTGAAGCCATCGAACCTCAGTGCCCATTCTTCTCCTCAATTTACCCTTGAGACAACAGCTGAGAGAATGGGCTCTACAATAATGCAAAACGAGATTGAACCTACATCAACAGCGGTTGGGAATCTACAATTGAGGACTGAGAGGGCACCGGAAGAAAATCACACTTCGCTTCATTCTCTACCTTGTCTTTATCCTGGTGGTAATATGCTAGACACAGATGAGAATATTTCTGCCCCAGTCAAATTAGCAAGCAATGTAAATAAGAACGTTTCTGCCTCATCTAAGTCAGCAAACAAAGCAGCACCTAGGCTGAGGCGGAAAGGCAGGTTGCAGTCCGCTGGTTCTTCATCTAGTGCAATCAACAACACTAAGGTGAGCAAGACAATAAGAAATGCCCGACGTGCAGTTAAGCCAGTCATCAGGAATAAGAATTTCGTTACAAAGAAATCAAAGCAGGATTCATCTTCAGTTGCTTGTACTTCTGATACATATGATGGAGTTTTGGATCCCAATACTAGCCAATTAATATGCCAGAGATGTCATTGCACTTTGAAAGATGCAAGGAAAGAGTCCTTACTGGACTCTCCGTCACCTCTCTCTGCAAGTGTCATTGCTGAAAACAGCTCGAGTAAGGGGAAACATGGCTCAAGCAAACCAGGCTCCACTTTAAGTGGTTGTGACATAAGCAGCCCTGTTGTTGTGAAAACTAACAATACCTCAAAACCAAAAAAAAAAGGTGAATTTTCTCATAGCTCAAAAAGTAGCATTGGTGAGTATAGTAGTAGCACTAGCATCAGTGAAGAGAGCAATCTAAGTGGGTCTAGTTTTGGAAACAGACCTCATATGTCAAAGGATTTGAGGTGGGAAGCTATCTATCATGTTACGAAGCAACATGGATTTCTAGGATTGAGTCATTTCAATCTATTAAAGAAGCTAGGTTGTGGTGACATTGGCACAGTTTATCTTGCAGAACTAATTGGAACAAACTGCCAATTTGCTATTAAGGTGATGGATAACGAGTTTCTGGAAAGAAGGAGGAAGACACCGAGGGCCCAAACTGAAAGAGAGATTCTAAGAATGCTTGATCATCCTTTTCTTCCTACGCTATTTGCCCAGTTCACGTCTGATAATCTGTCGTGTTTAGTAATGGAGTATTGTCCTGGTGGAGATTTGCATGTCCTCCGTCAGAAACAGCCTGGCAGATATTTTCCTGAACAAGCAGCAAGGTATTTCTGTTTATGCCAGGTTATCTATTAGCTTCAGTTGTGAAGAGTAAGACACTTTTTTTTTTTGAATAGGAAAAAAATAACTTTTATTAAAAATAATAAGAAAGAAAAGTTACAATCCTATGTAAAGTGGATAAGGTGTCCTGCCCTAAATTAGGTAAGAGTAAGACACATTTTAAGACACATTTTAAAATGTAAAAGAAGAAGAAAGAACAAGGATGCAAGATATTTACAAGGAAGAAAGCATAGTGGGCCGTCAGATATTTGACTTATCATTGATCAGAAGGATTAGTATTTTTTTTACTTAAATGGACATAAGATAGCAAATTAATAAAAACACCGTACTGGTGCATGTGTTTGTATTAAATAGTGAAACAACATCATTTGTGTATCACCATTCACCTGGCTAATTCAAACCTTGTAAACTGCAAATTGTTATTCTGTTTAGTTTCTCTTTACTTCCCTTTCTTTGTTTGACGGTATTATGTTTGTTCCTTTGGTAGAGTTCCCCCATTTTTGCCAATTCTAGACCAGTTTAATCAAGTGCAATGCTTGTGATTTGGATTCAATTAGGTATATTTACTATGGTAATATCTGAAGCCTGAAAAAGTTAAGAGCCGACATTGAGTCAATCAGATCATTGCACAAAGTATATGTGGTTATATAGAAACTTTTAACTAGGTTGTTTGTATTAGGATCTTGTGATGTTGAGAACCTAATAAGCCTGTCTATGTCAAACCACCACTATTGAATTCATTTGGCAAATTAACTCTATACAACAATTGGGGTAACCAGTTGGTTATAAAAGATGTGGTGACGTCCTGGAGTCTTTGAAACACATATGTTGAGTTGTTGCTCGTATGTGGTCTCACTTGACCATGGTGGTGTCAAAATATGGTGACAAGCTGCTTATCCCTCTAGTGCAGGGAGAACATGGCATCACCGATGGCATCGATGCCACTGCCTCACTCTAATGCTGCACCACCTTCTTTATACTACCTCCACATACTCTCTCTTCACCGCTACCCAAACAATATTAATTCTGTGGCCACAACTTTATGTTTGCAGCATCTTGCTAGTGCCCCACTGTCAGCCAACTCAGCCCCATTATGGCTCAACAAATTCAAACGCATATATCATAAGTTCCTAATATTGTCTTTGATGTTCTTTATTGAACATACATCTATGCCTGTGTATCACCAAGTCAGCTGCCTAAATTCCAAAACTTTTACAAACAATCAATCCAACAACTCTCAATGCTAATGACTTCTGAAGGACAAAACAAAAACGCAACGCACCAACCTTTCATTTTCTTTGCACTTGGTTTTATTATTGAAATAGATGCTGGAATCTGAATCCAGGAAAAGTTTGCGATACAAAGGACTCATTGGTCGTCGACTTTTTGCTTCTTATTATTTATCATGCAATCTTCAAACTAACTTCACCCCTTTTATGTGCAGATTCTATGTTGCCGAGGTTCTCCTTGCTCTGGAATACCTGCATATGCTTGGTGTTGTGTACCGGGATTTGAAACCAGAAAACATTCTGGTCCGAGAGGATGGTCACATTATGCTTACAGATTTTGACCTCTCACTGAGATGTTCTGTGAACCCAACTCTCTTAAAGTCATCTTCATTGGGTATGGAACCCGCAAGGATGTCGGGTCCATGCACGGGATCTAGTTGCATTGATCCTTTTTGTATTGAACCATCCTGTAAAGTGTCCTGCTTCAGCCCTAGGTTTTTACCTGCTGCTGCAAAAACAAGGAAGCAAAAAGCTGACCTTGCAGCCCAGGTCAGATCATTGCCACAGCTTGTGGCCGAGCCTACTGATGCACGGTCCAACTCCTTTGTTGGTACACACGAGTACTTGGCTCCTGAGATCATTAAAGGAGAAGGTCATGGCAGTGCTGTTGATTGGTGGACATTTGGTATTTTTCTCTATGAGCTTCTGTATGGGAGGACACCCTTTAAAGGTTTCGGGAATGAAGAAACATTAGCCAATGTAGTGTTGCAGAGCCTTAGTTTTCCCGACACCCCACTTGTTAGTCTTCAGGCAAGGGATCTTATCAGAGGACTGTTGGTAAAGGAGCCCGAGAATCGCACAGGATCAGAGAGGGGGGCTGCTGAGATCAAGCAACATCCATTCTTTGAGGGCCTAAACTGGGCACTGATACGCTGTACAATTCCACCTCAAGTACCTGAGTCCTGTTATTTTGGAGCTCCAAAAACAGCTTCACAAGAGAAGGGGAGTAAGTATCTAGATTTCAAGGCAATAGGGGAGCACCTGGAGTTTGAGTTGTTCTAGCAAAGCCCTAATTTACAGCAAAGAGAAAGCTGTCTTCGAGGTACTGCAGTTGACGCGCCTGTTTTAATGTAAAGTCACCTAGAACATCGTTAAAGCTGTCATTTGTAATTCCAGAAATATAGGTGGTCTATTAAGAACTCGGCAATATGTTCCGAAAGTCGGCCTAACATGGAGGACTGGCTTGTTCGACTTGGTGAGCCCAAGAGTTTCAAATGTTCAACCTTCTTGCATTAATACTAGTTATAATTAATCTCCTGCACCGGATTGTCCTTTATGTGTGATTTATGTTGCATATCAAGTTGATAGGATAATCTTGTTGCGTCTCCTCCACTGCTATGCAATGAATTACACGGCTAGCTCATTCGTGGTATGAGAGAGGAATCGATACTGAGCTTGCCCCTCATTTCTTTCGATTTGTTTCGATGAGTCCTAATTACAAAGGGAACCCAAGAGTTATACTGTCACTGGTTTTAATTTGTACGTGTCATTCTTATGCAGGGATTACACTAATTTTTTTTCTGTTGTTCTAATTTTATCGAATGTTTCCGGACAATATTATAAGGGGACATTTAAAGCGTCTCATAACCTATAACCTTTAAAATTACTTAGAAATATCAAAATATTTTTTGTTTCTATGAAAATTAAAATGAATCGATTATTGAATATTAAATTTTTATATTTTCAAATATTTTAAGATATTTTTCAATGTTACGAGATATTTTAACTAATATTTTGAAATAGTTTAAAATAATTTTCATTTATTTTCAAAATACTTCTAAAATATTTATCTTTTTTATGTGAGCGGAACAATGAATCAAAATAAAATTTTAATCGAAGAGTATTAGGATAACACAAGTGTTAATCGAGATGAGTCGTTTAGGTTTAACTAGAATAAAACTCAATTTAAGTACAATTTGTGTTTTAAACGTACGGAAATTAAACAATATTTTAGACTTTTTGTCGAAGTCGAAAAACTCACGGCTTTAAAGTAGTCTATAATGTCAGTTCACATTTAAGTTTCAGACAACGACGGTGCTAGAATTCCTGAACCCAACAGCTTCAAAGTTTCAGAGCGACCATGGCTTCGGACACCGACGACGACGATGACATGGTGGTTCTTAGATGTATAGACCCTAATTATACAGAACCAGAGCCCGATCACGAACAGATTCTCATTTCAACGGCTGATATCAATGGCTGGGACTTGTTATGTATTCTCAGTAACCAAATCGTCCAAGTTAAAGCTAATCGAAACAGGCAAGAGCTTAGCTTTTAATGTCCACTTCGTAGTCGAATTTCAAGTAGCAGTAACTGTGATTGTTATTCTCTGGTGTAAATTAGCAGGCTTATGGAACAGTCTTGGTATTTTCGTGGACTCCTCAGTGGAAGCTTTAGGTAGAATTCGAATTACTTTGGGTATAACCAGAATTGTGTGTTTCTGTGTGAAAAATTATTAGTGAACTTATTGATTTATTGTTCATTTTTTGGAATCTGTTGTTTATTTTTACAGTGAATCATGTCTTGAGTGTATATCAATCCATTGGAGGCTAGAGACATTTTTGAGTGTTCTGAGATGTTTGTTTGACTGTCCTGTGGGTGTTACCTCTGATAATTTCCTTTCTCTATACGAGGTAATATGTAAATTCTACCACCTCATTTTTTATTTTTTTCTAACACTAATAAAGATTAGTGGCATCTATGATTATTAGTATTTTCCTTTGAGAAAATGAGAAACCACGCCTGAAAGGGAATGCAGATTAGCTGGAGTATGTGTTTGAACTTTTTATTGTAAAAAAAGATTCATTCATCTAAAATGGTGCTATATGTGCTATGTTCTCTACTGTACAGAAGTATGCCTTATGGTTCATTTGGTAAGCTGGATGAAAAATGGGCGGTGGAAAGTAGGAACGATACACTTTTCATTTTTTAAAGGTAGGATCCTTCCTTCCCTCTTTTATTTTTGGTAACGGGGACGAAAAGTAGGAATGAGTTGTTTTTTTGCATTTGATAAGATAGATTTTTTTTAATTTAATTTTTAATTTTTATTAGAAAAAATATAAATATATATTTTAACATTATATCTATATATG
>CM042196.1:8311901-8323817 GCA_023539305.1 Ilex asprella
AAATTAATATATATATATATATTTATATAATAAAATATGAGTGTGTTTAAATTTTATATTAGTCATATTTTCTCCCTCAAAACTATCACCAATTACTTACCTCACCCATCATCTCTTTGTCAGACTCAAACAAAACTATCACCAATCACTTACCTCACCCATCATCTCTTTATCAGACTCAAACGTCAAATTGCATCACTCATTTCTATCATATGTTTAATTATTTATATATTTCTTCCCTAAAAACACCACATCACTCATTTTTATCATATATTTAGTCATTTAATATTTGATTAATTTGTAGTTAATATATTTTTGAAAAAATTTAATATAGTGAGATTGATTTTTGGATGCTCGTATTTTATATTTTAAGGCACGACACGAGTTATGACTAATATATATATAATATGTAATTGATAAATATGATATATGTATATATTAAATAATATATAAACAAATAACATACATTTCAACACACATAATTAACTTTTCATCCATTTTTTCTCCTAATTTTGGTGGGATTGATTTTGACGAGTTGAAAGGAAAGTTAATCCGTCTACTTTTCTATCTTTCCTGTTTTCTTTTCTTACCAAACATGGTGTTTTTACTATCCCTTCAAATTTTTATCTTTCTAACTTTCCATCATTCCATTTTTTCATAGTACCAAATGAAACATTTAGAGTTATAAAGATTAGGTTTTGTTTTTAATCGATTGAGAGTTCTTTACAGGCATACCAATTATGGTTTTTGTTTAGAGTGAAAAATTGGCAAGTGGAAATGCAAATTGATAGCCAGAGAAAAAATGAATTCAATTAAGAGCAAGTCATTGCGGTGTTTCTTATCAAAGAGAGTGATTGCAGTGTCATGCCCTAGATAAAGCGTCTAGGTTGAGGAGGAGAAAGACAAAGGGAAGCTAGGTAATCATGCCTAGACAGTCAATATCATGGTTCAAGGTTGCGTTTTTGGCCATCGACGTCACCAGACAAAAGAACCTAAGGCCACTACAATCTGGTTTATCTTTTTCAGTCATATAAAATCATAGGCATGGTTTACAGATGACTTCTTATATACTTAAACTTGCTAATGATGTAAACATGGTTGATAGGTTAAGTAGTTCTGGAAAACAAATCATTCTATTACTTGTGCTGGGAATGCTATTCAAACTGACCCGGAATGACAAGTAATCCAACAAAGAAAAAGCCCCCGCACCATCAAAACCTTAAGTGACCACATTGTATGCCAAAGCAAATGTGAGGCTTGTCAATTGTGTTACAAATATGTCACATTCAAAGAACTCACAAACAAGTTAGAATTAAAATTGAAGCAGTTGCTATTTGTTTTTAAGACATTTGTCACATCAATGCAACCTAATAAAGGTTAATTATGGGGAGAATTTCGAGGGCCCTTAGAGGCTCTGTGTTTTTTAGGTTGGGCTGGGATTGGAGTTACAAGAAACACCAACAACGTTCAAATTTGTGTTTTGCAAAACACGTTACAAAACATGATACACTGCCAAAGCACGAAATTTATGATCTACAAAGTTGTTCTGATTTTTTCTTGGTAGTCCCATTAAATGACAAAACATCAAGAATGACAAGCGGAATCCGTTTGGAATCTACCTTAGAGAAGAATTAAATAAATGAGTATTAATTCAGAGCCCAACGTGTATAAATCTTTTATAGGATAAATTCTAAACCACTTTTTACATTTCAGCGAACAACTTGTAAATTACAGTGATGCTAACCTTCCTTGTTCATCTATAGGTAAAAATCATCCTGCAATTCTAACCACCTGACACGATCCAGTTTCTCAGTAAATAAAGATACCCCCTTGCATCTTAGTGTATGGCATACCATATTCCCCGTCAGCATACCAGAATGATTGTGTCTGATAATATTGGCTGGGATCAAGATACTCAAGTAGATTAGAGAAACAACCGAGAAATGACAAGAGCATGAAGCGTACTCATAAGAATTGAAAGAAGTCCTAATTTATTCAATAGGAGAGTTCTATTAAAATAATTTGAAGGTCACATGGAAAGTTACTCATACGAAAATTTGAAGGCTGACAAATATAAGGTAGCATTTGTGTCATATATGTAATTCTCATGCTGGAAATGAAAACATGGCCTTTTATGGACCAAAGTTGCATGATCAGGTTTGAGTAGATGAGTGCTTTGTGCATTGTGTTAGGAGACAACAAGGATCAAAATATCGTGTCGAAACGTCTGAAACATCCGAAACGTTTTGGAATTTCAACACACCGACACGAAACATGGGTTGAATCCCAAAATTTCAAAGTTTCGGTCGAAACGTCACTGAGTCAGACCGTTTCGGTTGAAACAGTATCTAGAACTAAAAATTTATGTGTTTTAATCATAGTATACACAATGATTTTAATATTAATGAAATAATATTATTTATTAATTTGAAGACACAATTCAAATTAATAAATTAGTATTATAATAATATGCTGCACAAATTAGTATTATAATAATATGTTGCACTTAGTATTATTAATTAGTAATTAGTATTATAAAAAAATTTTATTATTAATTTGATAATATTCTAATTTAAATGATTTTCGCCTCATGTCAAACCTTTTTTTCCTTCCAATTTAAATTTATTCTTATATAAATGGATGTTAACCAAATAAATATGTTAAATTAATCAACTATTTAGCTTATCTTTATAAATAAATGGATTGTATTTGTATTTCTACATGTTTTCACGTGTTTCCATATTTTTTCTGCGTTTCCATTGTGTTTCCGAAACGTTTCCGTTTTTGAGCTGACCGAAACGGTGCTTCGAAACGATATTTCGATCCTTAGGAGACAACATTTTATTTTATTCCAAATTTCCAATGGCTTTGACATTGTTGCCCTCGAAATCAATTTCTTTCTCATTCTTTTATCTTTTTCCACTCTGCGTTAGACCTTTCGACGGCCTTTTCATCCACGGGCAACATCTTCCTTTTGCTTTTTCTGCTATTTGTTCATTCCTCTAACTATTGACAGAATGTGATACATTTTTTATCTATTATACTTAAGAAACTTTTGACATATTTTTTTAATTGAACTTCTCATTTTGTCTTCTCTCACCTTGTTGTTACCCTGTAGATGTTCCAGATGAAGAGCTAGATGGAAATGTTTTCTGAAAATGCTTGCTTTATGTTTTAGGCAGCACTATTTTTTGGAGTGGAGATGCTTCTGTTGAAGTGTAAGATTTGGTTGACCGAGGTCACATCATTGAAGGGACTATCGTCACTGCAATTACAATTGCATGATTTGATCCATATTTGGAAGTTCGGTCTGGAGCATGGTGAGGGTTTTTTATAATTCCTGGGGTTTGTTAGGAATGATGAATTATCAGAATCATTGTTGTTTTACTCTGTGTTTGATGTAAACATTACATCATTGTACTTAGTCTTATAGATGAAAGTGGAATATTTTGCAGCAAATGATTTTATTCCAGAACTATGCACGAGCTATCTTGCGAGGAACTTTGTAAGTGCTTAACTTTTACATGGATGTTGACCAATTTGTATGCCTATTATTTACGTATGATCCAAATAAATAGCATAAATGGAACTTGTATTTTACCCCTCTTTCTTTTTCCGCCCTTCATGTGGATATTGGATTGTCACATCTATATACTGTGTGTTACTGGCTCACTGTTAATGGATCTAGGGAATGGTAGGGTCTTCTTGTTTGAGACAATGAGTAGGAATGCCTATAGCTGATAAAAACACTTGCATAAATGCTTTTTATATACAACTTGGTTTTATTGTTCCACTCACAATCATTCAAAACAATACAGCCTGCTGCATCGTAGTTTCCTTGCAGCAATATATAGATTCTTACCATCATAGTATATAACATTTCTCCTCAAACACAGCTTGATTGCTATGATCCAAAGGTCAATAATCTTCTCTACTTTGGACAGCTTGAGATGATGAACTTTGAATGGAATGAAAAGTGGCATGCTCTGAGGCACTCGATTAGGAGTTTGATTAGTTATTCTCTGGCACAACTTACATTATCGGTATTTCCAACACATATCAAGGAGCTTTATGGCTGTATCAGTATAGTGGGACATGATAAATAACTTTTTTTTTTCTGCGAGGTGTTTGTGGTGGGTAAGCTATGGCACCGAAGGAGGTACCATATCTAATGTACTACAAATAAAGGGTGAGGCTATGACTCAGTCAGGTGGAGTACAAGAAGCTGTTTAGGATCGATCTAACATTTCAGAATCAATCCTAACCCCTTTTTTTTGTCGTAACTTGACCCATTGACTTGTAATTTGACCTGTGTAAGTAGTCCTTATTTACTTTTAACTTTTTGTATGGTACCTCTTTCGTACCGTAGTGTTACCCATCCATGGTACACTGCACTGCTTCCTCGAGTTGGTTTTTACATGCAAACCATTTTGAGAATCAGTTTGCCAGAGTAGTTGAAGCTAAAAAAATTCTTGTGTCACACAATGAAACTGTAGGATAAGTTGATTGGACAAAGACCTATTTAGCCATGAGTAGCACTGAAATGATTATGGACACAGACGAAGTGAACTACAAAAGGCTGTTATATTTGTGCTTCACTGTGCATCATCTTGTTTCTTGTTGTGGAATCTAATGTATAACAGGTTTTTTATGCAGATGTGGGCCGTGTGCAGTGACTCTTTTAGCGATGTTCCATGTGACTTATTTGTTTCTTGCATAAAGCATCCCCAATTGACTGTGGACAGGCAAGTGTTCAACCTATTGAATAGCCTGATACACTTTGTGTACTCTTAACGCAATGCTGATGTTGCAGTTATCCTTTGCAGTGAGAAGCATCTTTGTGACGCTGTTCTGGTTTGGCTTGCTTCTAACAAAGAACGATTACAAAGCTTGAGGAGCAATGAAGATGATTGCACTTGCATTTTTAAACAGGTATGGAGGATATGCGCCAATGCCTATGTGAGAAACTATGGTACTTTATGTGAAGCCTCTTTCTCTCTCTCTCTATAACATGATGACATTGTCAGAGAGAAAGAAAAGGATCAAGTAAAGTAATTTCAGCTGATCATATGGTTCTTTGTGTTAGAGTAATCTAGTGTAGGGGTAGATTAGTCATTTATGTTATTATGTGTGCCCTAGTATATAAGACTACTATTGTGTAGTTTATCATTGAGAATTAGTCTGTAATACTCTTCCTATTCTGATTGAATACAAATTTTCTCTTCCATTGATGAATATTAACATGGTATCAGAGCACAGTAAATTCAAATAATAATTTATGATTGAAATCTAGAAGATAACCTGGACGATGAACAGTACTGACGCCATCATCGCCGGCGATGACGTCACAAGTCTCCGACCGTGAATACCACCAACACGATCGACTCTCCATGGGCTTCTTCTGGGTTTCGGTGGCCTGTTTTCTGGGTTTTAGTGGCTGTTAGTCTACTAGGTTTCACGGACTGTTCTGCTTCTTCTTCCTCTTTCGGCGATTGCTCTGGGTTTCGGCGACTGCTCTTCTTCCTCCTTCGGCGACTGCTTTGCTTCCTCTTTTGCACCGACTGGTTTGCGCCGACTGCTCTGCTCCTTCCTTTTCGGCGATTGCTCTGCGTTGGTTTTGGCGACGGTATTGATTTGGGTTTCACAGTGCATTTTGTTTGCTTCGTTGATGTTTTTTTTTCGGCTGGATATTTTGTGGTGTTAAGCCGATTGGTTCTTGATTGCTTCGGTGCACTGTTCCTTGCCTTCACAGTGCATCGATTGATTTTTTGATTGAAATTCTTTGGTTTTTTATTGATTTAATTTGTTGGGTTGTTGCTGGATTGTTGTTATTGACGTTTTCTGCACTATTTTGGGTATTAATTTGGTGAGAACATTGATTCTTTGTTAATATTATGGCAAGTGGACATTCTGATTCCCTTCAGGCTATTAGTGTCAGACTAAATGGTGAAAATTATGTATATTGGTCTTATGTTATGAAGAATTTTTTATTGGAAAAAGAGATGTGGAGTTATGTTAGTGGTGCTTTGCAAGCTCCAACAGATTCGAAGGCTGAGAAATATGTTGAGTTAAAGAATACCTGGGAAGTTAATAATGCTAAAATCATCACTTGGATTAACAATTCAGTTGATCAGACCATTGGTGTGCATTTGGCTAAGTTTAACACAGCCAAAGAGATTAGGGATTATTTGACTACTTTGTTTGTTCAGTCTAATTTTGCAAAGAGATATCAGCTAGAGCATGAAATTCGGGCTGCACGTCAGGGTGATAAGACCATACATGAGTTTTACTCGGTTATGACAGGATTTTGGAATCAGTTAGCACTTGCTGAACCCGCTGAATTGAGTACTCATTTGGTATATCGTACTTTTCGGGAGGATCAGCTGTTGGTACTGTTTTTGATGGCTCTTAGAGATGACTTTGAGGGTCTTCGTAGTTCTATTCTCCATCGTCTCCCACTTTCCACAGTTGATGCAGTAGTGAATGAGCTTTTGGCTGAAGAAGTTCGTCTTAAGACTCTTTCTGGAAAGGGTCTTCTTCCACTGCCTAATCAGACTGTTCTGGCTGTACCACTCAGAGGGCCTTCTCACTCACAGTCTAAGTATCGGAGTAGAGCTGCTTCAGATGAGTGTAGTTTTTGTCGTGAGAAGGGTCACTGAAAGTCTCAATATCCTAAATTGATGAACAAGAATGCTAAGGGGGTCTTACATCAGCCATTTAAGTCCAAAGATCGTCATACAGCCGCAGCTGTTCCACCAGTGGATGAGACACTCTCATCATCTTCCAGCATGACTATGATAGCTGATCAGTTGCAGAAGCTTCTTTCCCTTCATCAACCAGGTGCCCTATCAATTTCTTCCTCCACAGGTTCATTTATTACAGGTCCTTCAAGTATATCTCGAACTGCTTAGGTCTTTGATTCATGAGTCACCCATCATATGACCAATAACTCTTCCTTATTTGTTTCTATTATTTCCCCTCCCTCTATGCCTGTCCTTGCAGCCAATGGCACCCCAGTGTCTTTGGCTGGTGTTGGAACTATTGTGTCTTTCCAGCTTACACTTCCTGATGTCTATTATATTCCTCAACTTACCTTAAATTTAATATCGGTTAGTCAGTTGTTTGATTCGGGATTCTTAGTTCACTTTTCTTCTACTGGTTGTGTTGTGCAGGATCCACGGTCCAAGAAGCTGATTGGGACAGGCTCTAGAAATGGAGGACTATATGTGTTGGACGAACTTCATGATCGTGCAGTTGTTGCATCCACCGTTGATTTATCCTCTTTTCAATTGAGTCCAAAATCGTCTAGTTTTTATTTATGGCATTCTCGTTTAGGTCATGTTTCTCATTCTCGTTTAAAATTTTTAGTTTCTACTGGTAGTTTGGGTAATTTAGAGTGTCATGATATTTCAGATTGTAGTGGCTGCAAATTGGCTAAATTTGCCGCGTTACCTTTTAATAAAAGTAATTCTCGTTCTCTTGCACCTTTTGATCTTGTACATTCTGATATTTGGGGACCAGCTCCCATTGCAACTAAAAGGGGGTCTAGATATTATGTCTCTTTTATTGATGATCATACCAGATATTGTTGGGTGTATCTAATGGCACGAAGGTCTGAGTTCTTTTCTATTTTTACTACCTTTCGTGCTATGGTGCATACTCAATATTCTTCTATTATCAAATGCTTCCGCTGTGATCAAGGTGGAGAATATTCTTTTAGTGCTTTTTGTGATTTGTTGAAATTTGATGGTACTATTTTCCAGTCCTCTTGTACTGACACACCTGCTTAGAATGGAGTGGCTGAACGGAAACATCGTCACATTATTGAGACAGCTCGTTCTCTGTTATTGTCATCCAGTGTCCCTAGCTCTTTTTTGGGGCGAAGCAGTTCTTACAGCAGTTCATCTAATTAATTGCATTCCTACAATCCTTAATTTCGGTGTCTCACTTTTTGAAAAATTATGTGGTAAGACACCTGACTATTTCTCATTACGTGTGTTTGGATGTACATGTTTTGTTCTACTACCTAGTGTTAATCGTACCAAACTCACAGCTTGTTCAGCCCTATGTGTTTTTCTTGGCTACAGTGAGGGACAAAAGGGCTTTCACTGTTATGATCCTAGTACACAGAAACTCTATGTCTCTCGCTATGTTGTGTTTATGGAGCATATTCCTTTTTTCTCTCTTCCATCTAATTCATTTCTGCATAAATCTGATCTTATCTATCTTGATCCTTTTCCCTCTAATGTTTCTCTTGATTCCTATGTTGGTGATATGATTGTGGCTGATCTTCCCTCCTCTTCTTCTTCTTACTCTTTACCTGACTTGTTTGTTATCCGTCCCCCGATTGTGCATACTTATGTTCGCAGGACTCCCATTGTCTCCTCCACAGATGATGTGCCTTCACCAACACCTCCTGCCTCCCAATCAAGTTCTGAAGCCGTGGATCACATTCCCCGTTACCCTCAGCGCACCCGAAAGTGTCCTGACAGGTTTGGTTGGTCCAACTCTTGTTACTCTTCTGTTTTTTGTTCTTTTCTGACTTCTATACATTCTCTGTCTGAACCAACCTCCTATAAGGAGGCTATTCTTGATCCTCTTTGGCAACAGGCTATGGATGAGGAGCTTTCTGCGTTACATAAGACTCAAGCTTGGGAGTTGGTGCCTTAACCTCCGGGTAAGCGCCCCATTGGTTGTAAGTGGGTTTATAAAATCAAAATCCAATCTGATGGTTCTGTGGAAAGGTACAAGGCTAGATTAGTGGCCAAGAGATTTGCTCAGGAGTATGGGCTTTACTATGATGAGACTTTTGCTCCAGTGACTAAGATGACCACGATTTGCACAGTAATTGTTGTGGCAGCTGTTCGTCAGTGGAGCCTATCTCAGATGGATGTGAAAAATACTTTTCTTCATGCTGATTTATCTGAAGAGGTCTATATGACTCCTCCTCCTGGGTTGTCTTGTAGTCCTGGTCATGTGTGCAAACTTCACAAGGCTTTATATGGTTTTAAACAGGCCCTGAGGGCATGGTTTGCAAAATTTTCCTCGGTCATATGTGATTTAGGCTTCTCTGCTAGTGATCATGATTCTGCTCTCTTCTTTCGATCTACTCCTTCTGGCTTAATTCTTTTATTGCTTTATGTGGATGACATGATTATAACATTCGATACTTCTTAGGGATTGAGGTTGCTTCCTCTCCCAAGGGTTATCTTCTTTCTCAGTCAAAGTATGCCTCAGATGTTATTAGGCGAGCTTGCTTATCGGATACCCGAACAGTTGACACACCCTTGGAGCAAAATGTTCGATATACTTCCTCTGATGGTTCTCCTTTGCCTGATCCTGCCTTATATCGTACTATTGTTGGGAGTTTGGTGTATCTTACTGTTACTCGTCCAGATATTGCTTATGCAGTTCATGTGGTTAGTTAATTTGTTGCTGCTCCCACCACACTTCACTGGTCTGCTGTTCTTCGGATTCTCCGATATCTTCGGGGTACGTTACATCAAAGTTTATTATTTTCTTCCTCTTCGTCTCTGGAGCTCCGTGCTTACTCTGATGTGGATTGGGCTAGTGACTCTAGGGATCGCAAATCCACAATTGGTTTTTGTCTCTTTCTTGGTGATTCTCTTATTTCCTGGAAAAGCAAGAAACAAACTGTTATGGCTCGATCTTCTACTAAAGCTGAGTATCATGCTATGGCATCTACCATAGCAGAGATAGTTTGGTTGTGTTGGTTACTTGCTGATCTTGGCATTCCTTTGACTACTCCTACTCCTATGTATTGTGATAACACCAGTACTATCCAGATTGCTCACAACTTGGTGTTTCATGAGCGTACCAAACATATTAAAATTGATTGTCACTTCGTGCGCCATCATCTTCAACTGGGCACGTTCTCTCTCCCATATCTTCCTTCAACTATGCAGTTGACTGATTTCTTCACCAAATCTCACACTATCGCGCGCTTTCGTTTTCTCCTTGGCAAACTCTTGATGTTAGATGCGATCACATCATGAGTTTGAGGGGGGAAGTTAGAGTAATCTAGTGTAGGGGTAGATTAGTCATTTATGTTATTATGTGTGCCCTAGTATATAAGACTACTATTGTGTAGTTTATCATTGAGAATTAGTCTGTAATACTCTTCCTATTCTGATTGAATACAATTTTCCTCTTCCATTGATGAATATTAACACTTTGAACGGTCAACATTGACACATTAGGGTCAGATGCATCAAACATGCCAAAAATAAGGCAACAAATCTTTTAAGTCAGAGGGTAAATTGGTATTAATATCGTCATGTTTGGTATGTGTCCTTGGATTTAAGATAACACTACAAGCGATGTCTTAACTCTGCTTCTAGTAGCTTAACAGTATTGCATTAGATGGATCATGTCCAAGTATTTGTGTGCATGTGGTTTAATTGAAACCGATGAAACTTGGGATGAAATATGTGGACCACCACTCTAATGTCGGTTGATACTTGATACCTACCCACATGCAAAAGCAGTGTATAATAGTAAACAGATGTTTTTATGAGGGCAAAAATATTTTGAGATCTAGTTTCAATAAAATAACTAGAGGAACACTAAAAGTGTTTCCTATTTTGTTGCTGCATCACACCACTGTTCAAGTTTGGATGTTACTTTCTTTATGGTGAGAATCTTTCTTTCTGGCCCTTCTTCCGGATTTTTCCAGTTGTGCTTGAAGTGTTGAAAACATATTATCCAAACATTTGAGCACAATTGAGGGATATCAATTCTAACTTGTGTTTCTTATAAGTTTTTGAAGATTCTTATGAAATCAGTACGGGGGCAAGGTGTAGCTGGATTTGGTATATATTATAAAACCAGTAAGTGGTCAAAAGTGACCAAAGATGCCCAATTGTTGAATTCTTGAGATATTTTACCTTTTGGTGGTTTAAGAACTTGATAGATGTAGATTTCCAGATATGATTCGTTTATAGATGTAGATTTCCTCATAGAAAGCGTTTAAGAACTTGAAGAGAAAATAAATTTGAGAATCGGTAATCATCTTCAAACCAAAATTGAAGAAAAAAGATTTTTTTTCCTGGACTGAAGATGAAAGATATTGATGTAAGCAATATCACAGTAAGATATGAAACAATTAAATTACACCATGTCCTTTTATATTAGGGTGAATAATGGACATTTGGTCCAATGGTACTCTATGTCTTGTATAGGCTTTGACTTCTTGAGGTCAAGGGTTCAAGTCCCCCCCCCCCCCCCCCAAACAAAAAAAATAAATTAGAGTGAATTTGCAGTTTATTACCTTTCACAATTGTCGAAAGAAAAATTAGAGAACCTAGTGAAAATTTCATTTTTCATTTTTTTCTTCTCACTGTTTTTGCATCTTTTTGAGATTAGTTGGCATCATGTAATTCTCTAAATTTTTCTGATTGTGGGAGTTTAGTTTGCCTAATATTTTAATTCTTTGTTTCAAACAGATCCGCATTAGCCTTTTGCCATTATGGTTTGCTGCTGGTATGCTCAATTTTCTCTGTATTGTAGTTGAATCGATGTAGTGATGTTATGCCTATTTGATGAGACAGCTGCTTATATTTTTACATAATTTGGTTAATGTTTCAGGGCAAAAAAGATGCTGCATCTTTTCTAAGTTTGCTGATAAAAGCATTGCTGCTATCCTTACTCTAGTAGGACATGCTTCTACAAATTCTGTTAATTTCTTTGGAGATGGTCACTTGTGTCATCTCAGAATACGATTGACAGAATATACTAAGGTTCTCCACTTAAACTTGTTCTTTTTTGTCTTTTAGGGGTTCTATAATGATCCTTGGATCATCTTCTTACTATTTTTTTTTGTGTTTCATTTTTGAACTTCAGTGATGAGATGAAAGATTACCATGCACTTTTAAGGAAAAATGGGTTCTATAACGA
>CM042196.1:8324217-8340795 GCA_023539305.1 Ilex asprella
AAGGGGGGGGGGGGTTGAATAATATTTCCAAAGGTACATTAAAGGCACTCTCTCCTTATGTATTTTCGTTCTCTACAAAAAAACTAATTAAAGATTGGATTTGGTGAAATTTTGGCATTCAAGATGTTGAAAATTAGGAGAAAACGTTCAAGTTCTTTGCATTAATAAAATGCTTTGTGAGGGGCTGGTGAGGTGGGAGGTGGAAGGTGGGAGGGCATGCAAGTTAATTATCCAAAAGTGAGTATTCAAGGAAGTCATTGATGATTGGTAGAAAAAATGTTCTGCAATAATATTATTGTTGGGAGCTGTCCAATATGCACCTTGTATCCTCTAATTTATATGGGTCTGATGGTTATATGATGATACATAGTAGGGAAATCATCGACAATAAATCACCATTTTTGTCAACTCATTCACCATTTTTGTCAACTCATGTTGCAGTTGTTCCATATCTGGAGTGCTACTCATAATTGCAAAATATAATTTGCCGCTCTTGTGCAGAAACTGGACCTTTCAGGATGTCCACAGATGAATCCAGTGATTCTTCTCCTTTCTATGCTTCCTCTTTCACACAGTTTGGATCCCTTGTTGAGAAAGAGTGTTAACCTTGAACGTCTTAATGAGGATAAATTTCAGATTTCAAGAGGATTATGGCCAACCTTAACTTTTGAAGGAGTGCAGGCTGTGGATATTTCCAATTGTCCAATGTTACATCTTGAGGCTGCCATTGAGTGCTTCTGCAAGTCATTTCCATCACTAAGAACATTGAAGGCAGCTTATTATTTGAACTTCAAAACCAAAAAATTGGATCAACTGGTGCAGAGATTCCCATTACTCCGTGACATTGACTTAACTGTTGATATTAGTCCTGCTATACCGACACAAGTGTCAATCTTATCTTCATCTGCAGCGCGAATAACACACGTGTCAACAGTATCTTTTGATATCAGAGAAAGTCCTTCATCTGCAACGTTTTCTTATATGTCTAGACCACAACTGTCAAATATTACAAATCTCACACTGGAGGGCCGAACTGATGTTAGTGGTAAGACACTTATGCTCTTTCTCTGTGTGTGTGCATTTGTGTGTTGTTTGTCTAAGAGTGTCTATTAGTCAGTGGCTGGTCTTTAAATGGAGAGTCGATGAGTAGAAATTTTGGCATAAAATAGGACCTATATTCTGATTTGTTTTGCTGTTTCAGTGATAGGGTGAAAAGTCAATCTACCACTCTACCACCTACTGCATACATTACTGTGTGCTCCTATAAGGTCATGTGAGGATCGTCCTGGTTGGAAACTTAACATGGACGGCATTCTTTTTTAATTTATTGCAGCACCTTTGTTTACACTTTGTTAGTGTGTAGCGTTTTACTTTTCTTGCCATTTTTCTAACTTACCCTTGTAATGTTCGTGCTAGATTCTGATCTCCATCGTATCTCAGAATTTTGTGTTTCCTTATGTTACCTAAATCTTAAGGGGTGTATTTCGGTAACTGATCATGGCATTTCGGTTCTTATTGTGAGATGTATGAAGCTACACTCGATTATAGTTTGTGATACTCTGTTTGGTACGGACTCAATCTTGGCTCTTTGCTCTCGTATTCCTGATTCTGGTCATTTTGCCAATCCACAAATTGAGAAGAAGTATTCGCTTTCATTGGCTTATAAGCTTCAAACTCTGCACATGGGTGGCTGCAAGGGTGAGTAATGTTCCCTTTTATGTGTCCCTAATTTTTTAGCCTTTACGTTAATGTGAAGATAAACGTATCTAAACCTTCCAGTGTATTTTCACTTGTGAATTTGTTCGAACATGTCATGACTAAGATTGTTTGCAAACCTTTTTAAAGTTTCATGCTTAATTGTATACATGCCTTTTGAGATATTACAGTGAAGAAGTAAAAGTTAAAGGCGTGGGGAATTTATGTTTTCAATCCCAATTCAAGAGCACTGGGGACTATGGACTTAATGATTCTGAATGTTTTAGATGGGATCCTGAAGAGATGTCTAATTGGGGTAAAAACAGTTCTGGGTCCTGCAATTCCTACCGGTTATGCTCAACAAAACTTCACCAAATGTTGATTCAATAAATCCATATTCCAACTTGGTGTTCATTACGCCATTCAACTCTTTTGTGTGGAACCCTAACCTTTGTGCTGTCGCTGGCAATCACACCTTTCCTTAAGAGCTTGCTACTTCTCATCCTTAGACTGCCTTCAACTTGTACAAAATAATTCGAGAGAAAGGATTTGGACAAAATTTTGTGCAAGTAGTTCTTTTTGATTTTCTTTTTTCTTCTTCTTGTTTTAACAATTTTTTTTAAATCTTGAGTGTCAAGAAATTAATTTAGGAGTCGCAACATTGAATTGGTTTTCACTATGTCTCAGGTATTCACATATATGACTTGATTTCTTTGGCAGGCGTCAATGAATCATCTCTTTCAGACCTCATGTCTCAAACATACATGTTGAAGAGTCTTTGTCTGAGGGAAACTCCACTTGTTGATAGTGCTCTTTGTCGTTTCTTTGGTTCTTCGTTGGAGACGCTCGATGTTTCCAATACTAAGGTGTGGAAGCATTCTAATGGAACCTCAAGCATTTGTAGAAGGGGCATAGTGTAAAACATCATTAACAATTGGCTAGTCTTTTGAACAAACTCGGCCTTGTAAAACTTTCAGGGAGAAACTTCTTTGAAGCCAAGATAAAAAAGGGGCATACAGCTTTAACACATCGGTTTGAGTTTGACCCAATTTCATGATTCAAAGACGAAAAAAAAATTAGCAGTAATTATGCTGCCCTGGGTGTCGTGAGGAAATACTCCTGTTTATGTCCTTTCATATGGTACAACATATTATACCGAGAAGGGTTTTTGTGAAATGTTTACTATTATTAAGTTGGGTTCTAAGTAGTACAATGAACTTAGGTCATAGAGTCTTCCTCATCTTTCTCTCATCTTCATATTTTTCCCCGGAATTTTTTTTTGTGAATCAGGACGTGTTTTTTGCACTTTTGTGTTCCAGCCTATCTGAAATGGCCTCAGATACTAAGGCACTTGACTTGGTGACATGAAGAAACACAATTGGGTAGAATATGGGACAGATGGTGCATGTAATATTTTTTCCAGAATAGTAAAAACAAATTATGCCATGTATCTTCTTGTCTTTAATAAGCTTATGGATGATGCAGGTCTGTCTCACCGTGAAGTATTATGCTTGTGAAATTGCAGGTCTCTGCTGCTGCTTTAGCTTACATTGTTCATAGAAATCCTGGTCTGAAAAGTTTGAAAGCAATAGGGTGTAGGAATTTGTTTCAGCAGGAAAGTACAACTGAAGTCGTAGAATCTCCTACTTTCTCATATCCATGCAAAGAATTCTATTTTGAGCTAGGCAAGTCCTGCCAATTGGAAGAAATCTCACTTGGATGGGGATTTTCATTTTCTTATATGACAGCTGTAAAACCTGCTCTTGTAATGCTAAGGGCAATAACTTTGGGTTTAGGTGGGTCATTAGGTGAAGAAGGCCTGACACTTCTACCCACAACTTGTCCGTTGCTAGAGTCAGTAATTCTTTATTTTCAGGTAATTTATATTTGAGTTAGAATGTGTAGGTTTAACCCATTTTATCACCTACCAATGCATCAAATATGTTTAATAACTGTTCTCAACTTTTGAATTTGAACCCTTTACCATTCTTGGGCCCACCCAAGGATCGAAACATCGTTTCAAAGTACCGTTTTGGTCAGCTCAAAAACAGAAACGTTTCTGAAACATTTCGGAAACACAATGAAAACGCATAAAAAATATGGAAACACGTGGAAACATGTATAAATACAAATACAATCTATTTATTTATAAAGATAAGCTAAATAGTTGATTAATTTAACATATTTATTTGGTTAACATCCATTTATATAAGAATAAATTTAAAGTGGAGGGAAGAAAAAGTTTGACATGAGGTGAAAATTATTTAAATTAGAATATTATCAAATTAATAATACACTTTTATTATAATAGTAATTACTAATTAATAATACTAAGTGCAACATATTATTATAATACTAATTTGTGCAGCATATTATTATAATACTAATTTATTAATTTAAATGTGTCTTCAAATTAATAAATAATATTATTTCATTAATATTAAAATCATTGTGTACACTACGATTAAAATACATAAATTTTTAGTTCTAGATATTATTTCGACACAGCGACGTTTTGACCGAAACGGTCCGACATAGTGACGTTTTGACCGAAATTTTAGGATTCAACCCATGTTTCGTGTCGGTGTGTTGAAATTTTGAAACGTTTCAGATGTTTCGGAAGTTTCGACACGACATTTTGATCCTTGAGCCCACCTTTATTAAAGCAAGGTATAAACAAGAATGACAAGACAATATGAATGTGTGTGTGTGCATGTTTGTGGGGATGCTGACATCTGTGCAATGGAGAAAATTAGCCTGGTTTCTGTTTTTTCATTGAAATTAAACACTACTCTTCTTAGGAACCCAATGGGGTTTGTTGGTCTGCCTATCACTTTCTCATTTCACTCTAGTGTCTCCTTTCTTCATGGCGATTCATGAGCTCTAGAGTTTGCATTGTCATTGTTGGCATCAAATGTTTCCATTCAAATCCTTGTTCTATTATATGATCAATGTCACCATTGTGGACTCATTGCCAAACACATCCTCACTTTTTTCTGTCATCTGTGGTCTATTATTCATTGTTTTCTTTAAAAATTCTATCCAAATCTGGATGCGTATGGTTTCCATCCCATGATTTGTTTAGTATTTTTTTTGTTATTCTTAACAGGTAATATCGGATTCTGTTGTAGCAAATATTACTGAAACCTTGAGGCACTTGCAAGTATTGGCACTCTGCTACTGTTTTGGTGAGACATCCTCACTAAGCTTTAAGTGCCGTATGCCAAATTTGAGGAAATTGAAACTTGAAAGGATGGCGCCATGGATGAACAATGATGATTTGGTTATTCTGACTCAGAATTGTACGAATTTGATTGAGCTTTCATTGCTAGGATGCCCACTTCTTAACACGGGTCAGTGACTTTTATCTACAAGGCATTCTGTTTACCTTCAGCTGTGATTATTGCATGAACTTCAATGCATATTCTGCGTATGTTTTCTGAGTCTTCAATTATTGTTAATCTATAAGAAGCTCATGCATTGCAATGCTTCATCTTTTGTTACTATTAATACTCTACTGCAAGTGTGGTTCAGGTTAAGAGCCAATTTTATTACTGATTGCTGGTGCTATAAAGAATATATCTTTTCCTTGTCATTGCATTCTCCTTGTAGAATCCCAAGATATCATTTCAAGTGGTTGGCCAGGCTTGGTTTCCATACATCTAGAGGTTTGCCACTGTCATTTTCCTAATTCCTGCTCTATGTAGTTGGACCTACTTTGTGCCAAAAATTGTGCAAGCATGACAATGTGAAGGCTTTGAAATTTCAATTTTTTTTTTCCTGTTTACACGACCTTATCCATGGTTGTCCATTTCCTTTTGAGTTTTCAGATGTTTGACATGTGCTCATTTTGTTGTTTAGGACTGTGGAGAAGTGACGATCAATGGTGTTACCTCACTTTTTGACTGTTCAGCCCTTGAGGATCTGTTACTGCGTCATAATGTGAGTCTTTTGTAACTGCTTCTTTCCATGCATCTTTGCTTGTTTATCTATGGAAGTAATATGAATGAAGAGTGATTTTTATGGTTCTGGTAGCATGAATTGTCATTTGACATATGTCAAACAAATGCCTTTGTTTTCTACCAAGGGGTGAATGGTACAGTTGTGGAAAACGTCATATGGGTTTGATGTTTTGTTATTGGATATCAAAATTGCACCGGATAACCTGCACAATTTGTATTTTGTTCCTTGACATGGCGCCTGTGGATGGTCTACCAAAATATGTAGAATGTTAATGAATGGAAACCTATTGATTAATGGTGATTTGACCTCTAATAGACTCCCTATCATTTGATCAAAGATAATGTATACATATGATTGTGTATATAATATGGTTATGTATATTTTTCTGGCATACAAAATCAGAGTTCATAGAAAAGAGTAAATTCTTTTCATTCTGTGAATAACTACGCAATGGTGATTTGATCTCAAGCAGCCAGAGTAGAATGGGACAAGACAATTTGAAAATAATCCATCTGCAGGCCTTAATTTTTTATTAACCCTTGGAACATCACCAAAAGCAAATGAGCTTGTAGCTCATAGACAGCCAATGTAAAACATATAGTCATGCATGTTTACAAAAATATTCCCATGTATGTAGCTTCAGGCAGATCTGAGTGGATAAAGAACTTGGTTGGGACTGCTATTGCATTGAGTTTAATATAATACAAAGATAGAAAGATAGTAGTGTCCACATCTAGTGTACCTTGAATGCATCTGATAAACAATTACAATATGATTGAATCGGTTTAACCGGACTGCAGTGGCTTGCAACCAACCTTCTGGGGATGCATTCTTATAGGATCACAAGAGTATTTCCATTATTTTTGGATATCACATTTCCAACACTAAAAATCAACATTGTTCAGAAAACAACAAAGAGCAACTCTTCAAGCCTTCATCACATTTATACCTACGAATAGACTTCGCAATATTTGACTGGTGATCTCAATTGTTACCTACGATTGCAGGGTGATGGAATTTCAAGAAATTTTATTCTTGACGCTGCCTCAAAGGTAAGCTTATAGGTGGCATCGCTTAATTTTTACCTTTTTATTGCTCTTCCTAAGGAAATGGCTTCTAAGAATCTATATCTCTAAGATGTGCTCCTATGATGTCCCCAGATGCCAATGCTTCGAAAAGTGTCGCTTGATATGTGCGATTCAAGGGATGGTGACTTTGACATTCCAACTGTAAGTTAGAGGACTGTATTGTTTTATCATTAGTTTGCTTAGTTACTTTTGTCCATAAATAGTATACATTAGATATTGTGTGAGTGTTAATGCCACTTCATTGTTTAATGGTCCCGATCAGTGACACTTAGGTTCACAGGAAAATACACTCAACTGAAATAGCTATGGCTTCAGGAACAAATTCGACTTTTTCTTTGTTTTCTTTATTGGGTTGGGGTGGATTAAAACAATTTTGTACGGACTGGCCAGGCTGACATGTTACACAGACAACTTTCATTGGTGTGTAAACTCAGCGAAATTTGTGGAAAGTAGAAGTTTTCACACATTCCAGGCATTGGGTGGGAACCATTATATCACTCTTAACATAAATTGTGCCGTTGAAAAGTTGTGGCTTTGCATGTAGTTGTCATAATTCAATAGAATTTTCTGCCTTAAATCCATTCCAGTGTCCCTGTTCCCTCCCTTTATGTCTAGACTTCAGATTGGATGGTATATCCTGACTATTGTGGAGTTGCTTCAGTTTGCTGACAGGTACTTCTTGAGTGTGGTGAAGATAGCAAGATGTAAGCTTCAAAGGTTCACCTTAGACCTCCAAAAGGTGGAGGCTCGGAGAAAGCCAGTGCACAAGGAGACCTTACTACTCGTGTGGGACAGCAAAGTTCTCACAAGAACAGTGGTGAAGGAAAGAGTATAGGATTTAAAAGTGAAATGAAGTCCTGATCTATAGTGGCTCTGCAGAGTATTATGCACACTGGTGATTTTATCAAGTAGCAGATTTGAGTTCCTTACTTGGAATGCATGGAATATGGATGCGTCAAACAGATGTATCTAATAAATAGCCAATCGACTATAAAGAGGTAGAATTAACAACTTTTACACGAATTTTCAAGTTGATGAGATTGGTTGAGTGGTCTCAGTTGGAGATGGGATTGCACGTGTTTATGGCCTGAACAAGGAGGATCGAATTGCATAGCTATATCGAAGCTAGTGGGAGAGACCCTTCCTGGAAAAGCTCCATAAATCTCCATTTCTTTTCTCATCAAAGTTAGATTGATTAGACTTTCATTTCGATTTATTCACTGATTTGAAACTTAACACTTGTTTTCTCATTGATTCTAGGGGTGGTGGTGCTCTTGAACGAAGTCTATCCGAACTGAATTAGCACTACTCACGCTCCAAAATTCCCGACTGCTATCCCAAAGATTTGCAACTCAAATCAAATGTCCATTGTTGTTAAAAACTCCATTCCATGTGCAGCCTATCATGTATTTCTCTGTTCTGTTTATGTCCCGTTCAAGTGTGACCATTTAAAGCAAAATTACCATAGGAGATTTGTCATTTTTTTTTTTGCATCATAAGCATGTTTCACAGACATCTGCCTCTGGCATCAAGATGCTTTAAGGTGGGATGTCAGTTCCTCTTTGCTTTGATACATGTCGTATGTTGAAGGTAGTTTCCCTCATGACACAGAGAACAGTTATGTTACTTGTGGAGTCGTGGTTTAGATATTGATTTGTCATAGTGAACTAGTGATCCGAACCCAAGCTTAGACAAAAAGTCAAACAAGCTGAGAATGAGGACTTGATTGTACATAACAATAAGCACCTAGCAATCCGGTCACAAATGTATGTAAGAAATGAGTTTATCTCAGATTTCATTCAAGAAAATAACTCTTTTAAGTGTTCTTTCTAGTTATTGAAGTGCATGGTATTAGATTACGGACGCATAAAGAGACAGAGATGAAGTAAATAAAGCTGAAGATGCTGAAAATCAATCAAGAGGTTAAAACAAAATGTTTGAAACTCGTAACAATTACAAGCCAACCATGATCGCTCTTTGTGATCGAATGAGTTGAGTTCGGTTGGTCTGATGAGTGGCTCACTTCAATTCACAACAATATTTTGTTAACCAAGAATTTTTATAAAGTTTTCTAATTTAAGTGATGTAACATGATTTTCACTATCAAATAAGTGTCTCGTTAATATTCAATGATTAAAAGTGTGTTGCATCACTTGATAAGTATTACATTACTCAATTTTTTTAATGTGGCTGTAGTAATACCCATTTTTCCTGAGAAATTTTTATTTAGGTTAACACACCATATGACAGTGTCATGTGTTGTACATCATTAATAAAATATTATATATTCCCAATAAATGACAATGATTTATTATTTTGTTAATTTTTTTTTGAAAAGCCAACTTGTGAATCCTACAAGTTGATGACTGCTTTTCACGACTTATTTCTTATCCACCAAAGCATCGAATTTCAAAAACCATTGAAACTTGAAAGGTTAAATTTTTTTTTTTTTGGGCGCGGGTGGGGTGGGGAGGGAGGAACTTTTACAAAATAAAGAGTATCATTAGACTAAATGTCTGTTAGTTTAAAAGGTTAAAATGCAATGTATGTGACATCATGAATCAAATACACATTATTAGAACCCACAAAAAAAAAATAAAAAAATCAAGAGCTCTCATTCAAAACCAAATGAGCAACTTCTCATTCAATTTTGGTTTTCATTGTGCAGATACAAATATCCTCATTCTTTCTTCCCAAGCCCATGAGACATATTATAGATCCCTCGCACCTGAATAAATAGAAAACGTATAATAAGATCCAGCGAAAGCCTACACGACAGACGATTAAAATTCGTGCACCCACAGAAAAAATATAAACTCACAATGAGAACTCCAGATGCTGCTGCCAAAGCAAGGGGAATAACCACTGAGGTGATCTTGTCATATGGCCCCTTCAGATGTGTGTATTTGTTGATGCTCTGAAAATATTGTTGCTTCTTAACAAGCCTCTCACTTGGTAGAAATCCAGCCTCTGTCATCCTGCAACACAACGTACACGACTGCTTTCATAAACCTCTCACACCAACCCCTCTCATAGGACATTTTGTGATGAGTTCCATCATATAATAAAAGAGATTGCATTAACTGGCATATAACATAAAGGGCTAAGATTTCAAGAAAGAAATGTCAGACTTTGATTAACTCCAACAAAATAAGTTCAGTCTATAAATATCTTTTTTTTTCTTCATAAATACAGGTGAAGACCCAAAGATAGGGAACTCTCAGCTCCATACCTTACACACACACACACACATTTTGACCATTTCTCTTGTTTTATACACATGCTTATTCACGTATTGATTACAATACTGACTTAGGCATCGGAGAGATCTCCTCCAGCTCAACGTTGGGTCTCTCGAACATCTTTTCGGTTTTGCGGTTCATGGATCGGATGATATTTCAAGACTAGGAGCGCATCTCAACGTATTTCAATGATTGTATGAAATTTATCCCGTACACCCTCTATACGAGAAATTTGGATCGAGCACCCGTCCTAACTATTCATCTTGATGCAGTGATGCTAAGGCATAAGTGATCAAGAAGCAAGCGTTAGTGATTAATGAATAAACACAACACCAAACCCGTTTTTTCCCTATCTTTTTTTCTTTTGACATCTCTTTTCCTTATCAGGTCACTATTTCTCAAGGATTTAGGCCAAAACTACTCTTCTTTTTATCTAGAAAAATCTAAAACCTCAAAAAATATTATTATAATGAATCGCTATTAAAATGATGAACAATGTATGTACGCTATAAAAAAGCACAAATAGGAAAGGAGAGAGGTTTGAAAGAGGCACAAAATAAACAGACCTTCAGCTTCATACGTTCAAATGTCTTGACTATGCAAAAGTAGCCAATATCTTGAATACTTTACTAATTCGGAGGACAAAATAGAACTACTTAGTGACTAGAAGCGCAGTGCCCGCTGCGCGTTACTCTTATTTGACCGACCTATCTTCTATCTATGAGTAAGCTCCTCCAGCCGTCCAGCCCCTGGACGACTCTTGGTTCTTGAGCATGTTGGGGGATTTTTAAATTCAAAGAAATCCATTGAAGGTCTACAATGATGTGCTTCTCTCAAAGTAATGCACAAATTATGACAAATCCACCTCAAGGTTTTACTACAAAACAAAATAAATTACATGCCCTAACCCAAAGGAAAGAAAAGACCTAGCAATTGTAATTTGTTCATGTATATGGTTCCAATGCATCAAAGTTTTTTTTTTCTACAAACATTATCACTCGAAACATAATATCCAATCAGAAGGACTTCTCCTAGGCTCAAATATTTCAGTTTATTTATGTGTGTTTTTTCTTTGATATTTAGATTAAATAGTTGCACACTTTTGTGCACACCCAGTCACAAGTCCGAACAAAAAAAGAGAGTTGTGTTAGGTAACTGATACACATCTAATAAAACTCATCGGACCAAATACAAATATGATTAAATAATTAGTTGCACCTCTCTAATTTCCAAGTACTCGATCAAATTTTTCGTTTCAAATTGTCTGAATTAGTTGTAATAGTTACATTAGTCATTGAAATTAGTGGATAGATGTATGATAATTCAGATGATAGGCCATAAAACAACCAATGATAGAAGCAATGTTATTAACAAATAAAAAAGAATTCCACCACATTAAACCCTAAACGAATCAAATCATCAACCGATGGATCAAACCAATGGGATCAGAAATATACATGACACTAAAATGAACGAATGAACCAACCAGTAAATCAAAACCTCATTTCATTAATTTAATCAATGGGGATCAGAAACATACCTGAAAATGAAATGAATAAATGAACAAAATGATGAATCAAACTGCTCCGAATCGAAGTTCCAACCAACACTCTCAACGCAAAAAGAATAGATTGTTCTATCACAATGGCCATGTTTATAGTGCCCGTTTATAAATGGGTACAAATGCTTGGACTTCTTTTATCGGGTCAAAAACAATACCAAACCCGATTTCAGTGAATTTCTATCACAATGGCTGAGGCTGATCAACCGTGTCCGGCGAGGTGTCTTTATGTTGAGCCTTAAGGGATTTATGTAAAAAATTATTTCATTCATGGTCGATTCATTTATTAATTTGTATATAATTAGGGGTGTTCACCCTATTTTACGGATAAAAAATATGGTCTTTTGTCTTCCTACCCGATATTTTGCAGAATAACTTTTTCTTAATCTATCCTACCCGATCAAGTGTGCCATTCCTATTCGACTTCCGATCAAATTAATCAGGTAGGAAGTCGAGTAGAAAATCAGGTGAACACTTTTATAGTTATTAATTTTTTGATCATTTTAACAATTCAATTAAATAACATGCACCAATTTAATAACACAATAAATTAATAACACTAAAATCTAAAATAATTACAACAACAATTACAATAAAACATAAAAAAAACATAAACATCAATTCATTATAATTATTACACAAATACAATAACAATTATTTTAAGTTTAAACTATATGGTTAGAGAATTAAGGTTTTTAGTTTATATATATATAAATTAATGTTGATAGAGTGAGGCAGGAATACAGAAATTAATGACTATTCCACATTTCTATCCAATTTAATCAGAACACAAAAAACCCTTCCGCATTCTTACCCGATTTGTTCATCTAACTGTTCAATAGAATCGAATAAGTCTGGTAAGGTAGGAAATTATAGTTAATCGAAAATTTGAACACCCCTACATATAATGAATTTTATCATATCGAGTTCTGGTCATTAATAAAACGTGTATAATAGATATATAAATTAGTCGTGTTATGTATTTCTTTTGATTGATTTTACTCATATCTAATTTATTTATTAATTGTGATGTGTCGGGTCCATTTATTTACAAAACAAGTGATTTAAGGAAGATCCAAATTTTTTAACTTCGTGGCGTGTAAATAGATGATGTTATATATTAACACCGACTATATTTATAGTGCCCGTTTATAAATGTGGTACAAATGCTTGTATCTCTATCATCGGGTCAAAAGTAAAACCAAACCCGGTTTCAGCGAAAAAAGAAAAAACTGGGTCGGTTAGCTCCGCCGCAACTTCATACGGATTGACCGACTTGGATCCCAATATATTGCCTCCCTTGATAAGTTGTATCAGCAAAGCAAAAGTGAAAACAATCATCAACCAAAAAAAGCCCTAATTTCTCTCTGTGTCTCACTCTTCCAAGCGACGACGATCTGTGACCAAAAGAAGAGGTCAGTTCTTCTCTTCTCTCTCTCTCTCTCTCTCTATATATATATATATTTCTTCCTCTTCGTCTTTTTCGACCTTTGTATGGAAGAATTGAAGACAGAGAGGTACAGACCAAGGTTTTTCGATAGGAATCGAGTCAACTAGGAGGGTTTTACTGGGAACTCGTGAGCTCTTCTTGTAACTTCATTGCGGACATAGGGGTCAGCATCAGCAGTGTTCAAATGCCTTTACTTTCTGAGCGCGAACACACACATACACACTCTCTCTCTCTCGTACAGATAGACATTGTTGAGGCTCTGCCGTCATTTGTTTCTATTCGCTCATCTATTCAATTCTCGAGTACTCCACTTGATTGCAACTATGATAATCGGATTTATGCTGGTATAAATGCTTTGTCTCATGGGAATTGGTTTTCGGCTTCTGGTTTCCCATATCATTGGCAAATATACTGGGTGTTGTCCGTTTCTTCTTGGCGGATTGCCAAGCAAGAAACTTTGAAAGCTTACTTTGGTCTCTTTTTTTCTTCTTCATCGTGGTCTTCCTCTTCTTCGTTCTATTTCTGTCACCCTCTCTTTTTCAATTTAGTTGGACACTGCTTCTTGTTCTTGTCCTCTCTATATCCCCCCTAGACCCAACTGTCACCCACCCTACAAACCTCTCAGCTTTGCTGCTGTTGATACTTGCTGAATTTGTGTTGAATTATTGCTGGAAGTACAGGCTTGGCTTTGGCATGCTGTGTTTTGCTAATAATTGCTATCTAATCGCTAATATGCTGTATTAGACCAAAATTTTTACTTGTCCTGCTGCTAATATTTGTATTGTAAGTGTTTAATTGGGTCAAATTAAGCTAGAATGGTGTTGTTTTGGATTGCTGAATGAGCCCAGACTTAGGTGTCTAGGCTGCATATTTATTTGGCTCAGGGCTGTGCCTAGCAAGCGACCATTGCACCTTTGTATCCCTTAAGCCTTTAACAATAATGATTGTACTTTCAGCATCGGCTCAATATAGAAACTCGCACCTCGAGTTTTTTTAAACAATAATTTATAAAATATATCACATTCTGTTATAGTGCTTTTGTCATGCAACTCTGGTGGTTATCTTCTTGTATTGGTTTTTCTTTTTGTTTGATTTCTTGAGCAGTGATTGTTATACTCAGTTTGGTTTCTGGGAAGATGAATGAAATGAATTCGAAACTCTTTTTTGGGCATCGTGAGCCGAACTTGTGCTTGTAATTTGAGCTCAGGCTGAACGCAAGCTAGTGTAACTGGGGTTCAAGGAATTGGTACTTAGGTTGGGCTCAGGCAGTCTCTGCTACTGCTTGGACTGATACTGGGCTCATCCCCAACCCAACTCAACCCACCTGTTTTGCAGCCTTACTGTAATCCTCACACAGGAGCATTGTGTACACCACTAATAGATCATTGAAATGTGGGTACAAAAAAATATAAATATAAAAGTTGTGATAATGCGTTGGTAGAGAATGGTCATGATTGCAATGATTTGTGACCTGTTTTGGTGCATGTTTAAATATTCACTTCTCTTTATTTTATACGAGGCCTACGATGTAAGTTGTATGGGTAGGAAAAGTAGACTGACCTTGTGTCTTGCTGTGCTGATAACTTGGTGTATTTTATGGTAAATCAAATATCGTGTCTAGATTCACCCCAACTTATGGCCATCATATTTGGGGAAAAAATGTCAAATGATAGATTACTTGATAACTAACTACTTTTGTATTTTATTTTGTCACTTTAATTGCAGTCGGAATAATGCCCAAGGTGAAGACAAACCGTGTCAAATACCCTGAAGGTTGGGAGCTGATTGAGCCTACTCTCCGTGAACTGCAAGCAAAGATGAGAGAAGGTTTTCATTTGTTTCTTGTTATTCACAGCTTCCTTTGCTTTTTACTCTGTCTCTAGATCTTGCATAACTAATGGTTTTATCTTTGTTATTAATTTGTTGGCAGCCGAGAACGATCCACATGATGGCAAAAGAAAATGCGAGACGTTGTGGCCTATTTTCAAAATAGCTCATCAGAAGAGCCGCTACATCTTTGACCTTTACCACCGGAGGAAGGAAATATCCAAGGAATTGTATGAGTTCTGCTTGGACCAAGGCTATGCTGATCCTAATCTAATTGCTAAGTGGAAAAAGGTCTGTCTCACCTCCTTGTTTGAAATTTCCTGCTTGGTGTTCTCTCCTTCACTTTCCTATTTGTGTTGTTCTAATTAGGTTTTAAACCATATAGGTACTTAAGGTTTAACAAATGTTATTATTCTCTCCCGAGTTCATGGTAGCAATCCAGAATATTGAAATTAATCTGCAAAATGCCTTGAATTTCTGCAAGAATGTGACACGAATATGAGTGCAATGGGCGTACCCAGTGCACGAGCTCCTGCCATTGCGGGGTTTGGGGGGAGGGCGAAATGTACGTCATCTAACCGCAACAAGGAGAGAGGTGGTTCTGCTTTTTTAATAAGAAGGTTAGATGAATATGAGTGTAATGACTAATGCATTTTTAATACAAACAAGTGCCTGATAAAATCAGGATCTGACCTGGATCTCGATAACAGAAGAACAATATAGGTGTGTGGTGCAATTTTAAGACTTTATGTAGTTATTTATCAGTGGAAAATATATTGTGAAACTGCGTGATCTGTGCTTAAATGAATAAGGTGTCAAGAATCAGTCATAATGGCATGTGTTTTAACTTTGAATTGCAGCCTGGTTATGAACGACTTTGCTGTTTAAGATGCATGCAATCACGCGATCACAACTTCCAAACCACTTGCGTCTGCCGTGTTCCAAAGCACTTGAGGGAGGAGAAAGTAATAGAATGCGTACATTGCGGTTGTAGAGGCTGTGCAAGTGGAGATTGATCAGCTATGTTCCAATGAACGGGCTACAGATGATCTGACTCCTATCCTTGTATTTTGACTCCTAAATATAATTGGCCCGTCTGTCTTATCAAAAAATATATAATATTGAGTCTTATGTGTTGGAGGTTTGAGTTCTGTTCTCGAAAGCTTGTTGGACTTGGCTACTGGTGTTACCATGTATGTAGGTAGGTCTTTCTTACTGGCAAACGTTTGTCATGAATATTGATCTTGTGTTAATGCATGTTCAAAAATTTCTGGCTCTTTAACATTCCAAGTTTCCGTTGAGGTCTTGACTGGATTTATTGTTTTCTGGACAAGTGTACTGGTTTTGGATGTCTTGATGTTTCAGTATAAATCTGAGTACACTGATACTGCATGAAGAGTGAAACTGATTGATCCCAGTAGACAGATTTCTTCTAGTTGGGTGGTGGAGGCTGGGCTTCTTACTGTCATGGAGTCACCTTTGCCTTAATTTTGTTAGAGGGTTTTTGTTTACTCGGTTATTGATGTACATTTATTGTCTGTGTTTGGAGGCACGAAGTCATAAAAAAAATTGTTAATCATAATTATATTTGTATTCATACCCGCCATCAAATCACAAATATAAATGAGAGAAAAATGAAGTTAAACACTGGTTGTAGGTTGGTGGTTGTGGTGGACGGCGATAATTGTGGTGGTAGTCATGGGTGATAATGGTGATGGTGGTGGTGAGTTTTGGGTGACGATGATGGTAGTG
>CM042196.1:8341195-8354984 GCA_023539305.1 Ilex asprella
TGATAGTGGTGGGGGTGGTGGTGGGCGACAGTGGCGGTGGGATGATGGTTATAATGATAATAAATATAAAAATGAAATGATGATAGTGATAGATGACAGCGGCATTGGGGGTAATGGCGGGGCGGTGGCAGGTGGTGACAGTGGTTGCATGGTAGTGGCAACAGTGGTGGTGGTGGTGAAGTGTTTTGTAGAGAACTGATTTTAAAAAAATAGACTTTTTATTTCTTTTTATTTTTACTTATTTATTTAAGTGGTAAAATTAATTTTGATTTATTTGAAAGTAATTAAATTAAGTTATTCTAAACACTGCTTATTTTTTTTAAAGTGTTTATGAGAAATTATAAGTCTTAGAAGTATTTTTGAAAAGTCACCTCAAACACACTTTTAAGAGATTTATTTTCTCTATTATATTTAGGGAATTAATATTAGGTGTTGGATTAATTTTAAAGTAAAATTCAAAACAATTTGAACCGCAAAAAACAAAAATTATTTTTTATGTTATAAGATTTGGGATCTTTTTATCCTAGTATATCTTCGATTCAATTAATAGGTAGAACAAACTTGGAACAAATTTTTATCCCAATCGACAAACCCCTTCATTAACATTACAGTTTATTTGTAGTCCCATTTTGGTAAGTGGTTATTCATTCGAGTATTTTCAAACCAGCATATATTGGCGACATGGGGGCATATGTCTCTATCTACCATTGGACCCGAAAGTGATCCCTTAGCGTTCCAATTTTAGGACACTATCAATAATTCGTGTTTGAAATCACTTTACAATATAAAAAATTGAGCATTAATCTATAATATTAATAATTTAAAGAGTAATTTATTTTTAAAAAATTATGCAATCTAGAATTAAAGTGCATACAGAGAAAATAAGAGAGAATTAGGGGAAAGAGCAAAGTGGTATGTATAGAATAGTAGGGTTATTTAGCATTGGAGAGTGTGTTGGTAAAATTATCTGATATTGGGGTCGTATAAAGAAGATAATGCAAGGAAAAAAATTCGGTAAAATTTTGTATCGTTGGATCAATCTTAACTGTTATTGTACTTTTATAAGTTGAGAATTCAACTTTCTAGCTATAAGTGAACTGTCTATGTGTAGAGTGAAAATGTAGTATCACAGTTGTACTTTGAAACCCAATCCTTATTAATTTATAGGGGACCTAATTCAATAGAGTTATCAGATTAGTTGTAAGTTTTAAAATTTACAATAAATTCAATGATTACATTGAATTAGTTTGCATTTTAGGTCCAAGTAATTTTTTTTTTAATTTATATATATATATCATAATATTATTGGACGAGACCATCACATTGCTGAGTGGTGGAACTTCTCGCATTGTTCTTGTCAGCAAGTTAATGACAAATTTTAGCACGGATTGGTATCGTCGCGATCCGGTGTGTCGGGGATCCAAGGGATTCTTTAACTGCTTAGCGTGAATGAATTGATCCACTTGCCATCTAGCTTGAATTCATAGTCCGTTCATCTTATGTCTTAATTCTCATTTTTCATGAACCCGTTTACCAAGAAGATGAAACGGATCAAGGGAGGGGAGTGGTCAGGTGTAGCGACTTCAAGGAAAGGAAAGGCAAGGGTTGATGCAGATAAATTATGTGGCCTTTATATAGGCTAATAAATTATGTTTTTTATTTTTGAATGTGGCTAATGACTGTCCAAGGAGACTAAGATCTTCGTTGTGTACTCCTCGGAAATGAAACAAGCTTTTCAGACTGCAAAAAATAATAGCGAGCAGCTGATCTGTTTACCAACAACACTTTGGAAAAGGCGATTAATTTTAGAATTTGTATAGTCTGCCGACTTTATTTTCAATTAGATTCTAAATTTTTATTTTTGATTTTAATCTAATTCATGAGTGGGCTGCCGTGAGTTTATATTAGCTTTCCACCTTATGCTCATCTCTAACATTCTTGAGCTAATGTACTCTTTGTTGAGGCAAAGGGTACCCTTTTGGAGCATTTTGTTGTTTTCATTTAGGAATTAGTAGTATCAAATCATTGCTCTAATCATATATATACACAAATTTTTATATGTAGGTGAAAGTTACTTCAAGTTCTATTTGTTGTTTCCAATTTATATTTGCTGCATTTTGTTAATCTTTTTCTATTTTGGTTTCTTTGGATATTTTTGCTCGATATGTATTTTTATTTCATTTGGGGCCTGAGCTGAGTGTATGATAATTATCTGTTTAGCCTATATAGAGGCTATGGCTATTTTGTGACTTTTGACATGGGTGATTTCTAGAGGGAATAGGAAACTGGGTTAGCATAAAAATAATCTATAATCTAAAAATTTTTCTTTGAACTTGGTGCATTAGTTTGGTCTAAGAAATGGCAAGCGACACTTATAAAGATAGAAATAACTACTGAAATATTTCCTATTAGTTTTCAAATTAAATCTACCAATTGAGCAATCATAAAACAAAGTGGACCTCTATTCCATTGACCGAAAATCTTAGAAATGACTTTTAAGTTTTATCTGATAATTTTGATTCATTTGTTGTTATACTCCTATAATTGATGCATTTACAAGCTTTTTTGTTTGTAGCTATATCACCTTAGTAGTTGCTTGCAGAGATTTCTAACTATGGTCTACAAACTAATGTTGAAGAACTTCACTTGCCTAAGAAAAATATATTGTAGTATTCACAAATTTTTCTTTTTGTGTGCATTATACAGTATATTCTTCACTTACAAGCATTTATGGGATACATTTTTGCTTTAAAAATGCAAGGGAAAGATCACCTATAATTATTCTTCATATGTAAATTTTCACTTAGTAAGCTTGTAAATTTATAAAAGAACTTTCGTATCTTTGTTGAGTATGGGGGCTTTAATGTTCGATATTGACCTTTATATTAAACACCTTGAGTAATTTTTCGATTATGATTACGAACTGTGATGAATATTGATATATGCTATGGAAAACTAAAAAAGTGAAACAACATCAATGAGTTTGGCATTGGGTTTTTTTTGTCCTTCTGTGATTATTGATTATTGATAGGACCTTTGTCAAAAGACCTCACTAATTTCTATACACATTCATGTCAGCTCTGTGTTGCATTATTCAATTATGACATTATTGATTTGTAGAATTTTGCACATTATGAATATTTTTGTATGTATGACCTTGGCATATTGGAACTATTTATGTAGTCTTTTTCATACCTTGATAAAGATGTGAATTTCATGAAATTCGTCTGTATCACCAAGACACCCCACCATAAGTACCTCAAAAGTGGATATGTTACTATATTCACTAGACTATGAATTGGTTTCTACGGAATATTTCCATTTCATCTGGTTGTCATCTCTTTCTCTTGGACTGTGCCTCTCGGTCTTATTGAGCTTTCGGCTCTCACAATTACATTTTTACTATTATTTTAACAATCTATTTATTTCAACGAGTTTATTATCTCTTTCCCTTTCTCTTTCTTCTCCTCGCTCTTTTCTTGAAAGACACAATGGGACACTATCGGGTGCCATTGTTTGGAAAAATATTGGTTGCAAATTTTTGGACTATTTTTTTTTTCCTTCTAATTTTTAAGCAAAGATGGAAATTTTTTGTTACGTGTGTATGCATGTGTGTTTATTCGGGTTTTGGTTAGATGTGTAAACCATGTCTACACATTTTCTTATGTTGTGAAAATATCATATGACATTTATATTTCTATTATTCATGATCTTATCTTTATTGTTCATTTTACTGTCTCATTTGAAGCCAGTCACCATGAGTTTGAAAATTTCCTTTTTATATCCTACCAATATGTGATTGATTTATAGAAGACCACAACGGTGCAGTGTGTTAAGGAATTTCATAACCGGTCTTGTCTTCTATTGAGCACTTGTCAAATATGGATCATGGAATGAACATCAATGCTTAATAAAGTTGTGAATTATTATTATTATTTTTTTTGTAAGTTGCAAATTTTGGGAAATGTTGTTCACGACACTAATATAAACTATTTCATACTCAAATGGTTCACTTTCAACGCATGTGTACATTGACTAGTATGATAAATGAGAGTTACTTGGGTTGGGAAGATGATCTGCCAACTGCCCAATAATGATTGTGTATACTATCGGGTCTATTGATTTGTAAAATAAGTGGACTAAAAAAAATTAAATTCTCTAATTTTGTATCGTATTGACAAATTGTCTCATATTTGGAGACTTACAAATGTGGCTTCAGGCAAAGAAAGGCTGTGAGCTTGTCAGTGTAAAACTGGTGGAAGAACTTGCTTTGGTTTGTTCAAAAACAAAAAACTTGTTTTGGCATGCGATTGTATGGTCTTATCATTGGTCTCACACGGGGGAGGCTCGACAAATATTGGGGCCCTAGGCGAAAATATAGCATGATCAGGACGGAACCGATAATTTATTACGATGGGGTCAAATAAAAACAGTAACACAATTAAGTATTTAATGAAATGAGATCATCCAAAAAGTTGCTATTACTATTATATTTTTAATTATGAAGACTGTATTGCTGTGTGATACCATCACAAAACTTAGTTTGTAAAATTCAAAAGCTATTTCTTATTTATCATTAAGAAATTTAATTTTTGACAATTTCATGATCACTTATTTCCTCATTTATGACATGATGCAAAAATTTTAAATTATATCTTATAATAAATATTCACATGATATCATATTAAATGTTAGTTGTGAATTAATGTATTATTGATGGTATAAAGTCACATTCTATATACCTTGATTTAATTTGTAACATATTTTCTTCTTTTTTTTTGGTTAGTTATCAAATTCACCCAAACAAATATTTTCTTTTGTAAGAACTCACTCGTCCATATGAAAAATATCTTCCATTGGGTTATTAAATACTTAATGTGATGCTATTATATTTTTTGAAGACACTAATTAATATCTTTTATATATATACAAAAAGGTTTGTAAAAACCTACAAGAACATATTAGAATTCTTGAAAACTTAAAGGGGAAATTAGGTAATTTTGAAAATATGAGAGGGCCATGCCCCCCTTGTCTCCGTGTAGTTCTGTCTATGATCGCGATTAGGGGTGTTAATCGAGTCCTTGTTGAGCATTTATTGAGCTTAATTTACACATAAACGAGCTGACTCGTTTAACTATTTACTCATAAACGAGCCTAAAATAGTGTTCAAGCTCGACTTGATTAACAACCCTAACCGCGATACCCCGGTGTTATAAAATATAAATAACACTAGCGATAATCCATGCTTAAATGCACTTTATAATTCAAAGAAATCAAACACTGATCATAAATGCAAAAAATATTAAAATTAAAGACTGAACATGGGGATGAACTAAGTTGAAAGCCTAACCTATATCTGTAATATACCCGCACTTTGCATGCATACTCAACAAAATATTACCTATATGAAAATTTTCGTGAAAACAAATTTCAATAAAGAGATGGAGAAACCAAACTTTAATAATCAAAGCTCATAAAATTAAATTTAATATGCAAAAAATTCATATCCTTAAAACTACATACTTAATTAGAACTAACAACAGCACCCAGAAATATTTATTCAAAAGTTAACTTACAAGAATTTGTAAACTTGTGTCAATTAAAAAATGTTCATGTTATGCTAAATTAAAAATTATCAATATCTAATCAAATTAACTTTTCTTTATTCTTTTAAAAAGTTTAGAAAAAATTTCTCATTAAAACAGGACCCAAAAAAATACATCCACTTGTACAAACAATCTATAAAGCACTAATTACACAATCCACCATTTATAAAATGCTAATTATTTAATAAATAAATTATGAATCCCGCATGACATTCCTCAAGTTTGCATACAATTTTGTTGGGTTTGATTATTAAATCTAGATTTTCATATAATGTAGGATGATTTAAGCAAAACAAACGGTGAAATGTACCGTGCCTTTCAAAATTTCACATTTCATATATTTGTACACTCCGAAGATGTTTTATGACAAACAACCCTGCTTATGATTAAGAAACACATGAATTTAAGAAGACACGACCCAAACCATTTATCAGATTCACTATCACACTCCGATTCTACCATAACAAAATCATTCATCAACTACCATATCAACATAATAATATCAACAATAGAAGAACAACCATCTTCTTTGAATATCAAAGCAATCAAAGATGACAATCAAGATCTATCCAAGAGTTAAAATCTGATCAACATCAAGCCATGAAATACCCCCTGTTTCAAAAGAAAAGAAAGTCATTGAATAATTGTTGTTTGACAAAACACTTTATCATGATATTATAACATGCAAGATGCCAAAAAAATTTCATGATTTAATCAACTCAAACTAAATCTACAAGTTATGCTCTAAAGAGGCACTACTTGTTTTGGAGAAAAAGAAAAGAAATGAAACCAAAGAAACCAAAGTGAAAATCTCATTAACAAAATAAATTCCATAATAGAGCACTAATGAATCCCACAGTAATGGACCCAAATAATTTTTTTTAGAAAAAGGTTATCAGAAAATCTCAAGAAAGCTAAAGGTACTAAGACATTGAATAAAAAAAAATAAAAGGAAAATCCAAATATTATTGAGTGGTTGTTTGTAAATTTGATCGCTTTGATCATCAAAACGCTTACAAGTTTTGACGAATACAAGTTTGCATACAATTTTGTTAGTCTTGATTATTAAAGTTGAGTTTTCAAATATAATATATGATGGTTTATGTGGATTGTTAAACTCACCATTACGCAATAGTCATATATTAGTACAACCACTTTGAGCAACTACTGCAATAACATAATAGTCATAACTAATCATCATTTAGTCACTTTTGTGAAAACTAATCAACACACAACTATTATAATTACCAGGATAAAAAAATAAAACACAACAAATATAACAAATAAACATAACTGAAAAAATAAATAAAAACACTCACTCTCAATTCCTTCAAAATTAATAAACATATATAACAACCACACAAAAACTAAGTACAACACAACTCCTTGAAAAACTTAAGCCATGAAATGTACAACAAACTTACAATTAAAACTTCTCATAAAAACAACTAGCTTGCTTTGAACCTGTGCAACTAAAAAAAACAAAAATAAAAAATAGGCAACAATAATTACGGACTTTGCAAATTTGATATTCAAATAAGTTACCCATAAAGGAAATCATTATTCTAAATTAAAGCAAAACCAAGTTGTCCAAGGTCATGAACTCAACAAATAAAACCCAATCAAAAAAAAAAAAAAAATACAATTTCCATGCTTAGGATCATGGAAATTAAGGCATTGGAAATGAAACTAGCCAAAAAAAAAAACACTTTCCACCTTGTAGTCGTATGACATATATAGAATCCAATCTTCTCTCCGTTCAAGTCTATCTTTTAGCAATATTAAATCCAAAACTATCTACCAAAATTAAGACTATCAAACAAAAAAAAAAAACCAAAATAACAAAAACGAAACCAAACATACCAAAAAGGATGCATACAACATATCACTCATATTTTCTGGTAAGGGTGGATTTTTTTTGCTCAACTTACGAAAATACTCCCCAAGTAACCATTGGCCCCCAAACAGGGAATTGCTTGTTTGATCACCAAAACAAAAGGAAACAAGAAGTAAGAATTAGAAATGGGAATGAAATAAGGCAATCAATTAAAAGTCGAAACCCACAAGAGAGCAAGCTGACATTACTCTATGTTTGATAGAAGACTGATGTTTTAAGTTACCAACGACCCTATATTGGTAGCAAATTACTTTTCTTACAATATTAGATTGTCACTATTTGATAATTTTCAAGTTATTGAAAGACAATGTTCCAAATAAATTCCTCTTCAAAATATTTAGTGTATCACTCAAGGGTTTCAGTCCTTGTTTAGATTCATTTTCTAGATCGAATAACATGTTGTTCTTTCAATCTGCAGAGAGCATAAAAGACCAACTGCCACCCCCCCAAAAGGAATCCATTGCGACCACCACTCATAGCCCACTTGCAGCACCTATTGTGACAAACACAGTCACACTGCCACAAACACTAGAAATCCCCAAAAATTGTCACCCACTTGCACCACCACCACCCATAAATCCTACAAACCCAATTTATTTCTAGATATAGGAATCCTAAAAATTGTAGTCCACTGCCACCACCAACACACACACACACACATATAGATCAAATGCAATGCTTGCAAACCCCACACTTTTCTCTTTATATATATATACATATATAACAGGTAATTATTCCTTTTGAAATATTGATAGGGTGAAACTCGGGTAAATATTAGTTAAAACTAAGTTGTCGCTTGTAAACATATGAAATCGTTGGCCATAGAACTTGTACCAACTATGTTTAAAGTACAAATGTATGTTATATAAGTTTAGGTTGGTTTTGGAAGGATTTTGAATGGATTGAAAATGAAAAACAGAGGAAATACGCAAAACTGGGAAAACCATACCGGTACTGTGTACCCGCACAGAGCATTGGTATCTCGAGGTCCAGAGATTTTACCATATCGGTACTGTGTACCGGTACTGTCGAAAGAAATATGACGTTTTAAAGTAGCGAATAGCCTGCCCTCCTTTTACTATAAATACTTAAGGACGCCTCATTTAACCCCATTTTGACACTTATAACTCTAGAGAGGCTTAGAGAGGAAGAGAGAGAGATAAAAACCCAAGAGTTAAGGGGATTTGCACCTTGGATTGGATCAAAAATCTAGTTTCAAGAACACAAGGTAGGGGTTTTCTTCCATTCTTGTTCATTGAGGTTAGGGTTTATTTATATGTATTCATTTGCTCCTAAATCTTATATATATGCTATGAAATATTTGTTTCTTGCTATTCTCTCAAAGATTTTAATGTTTTCAACAAAATTAGGGTTGAATAACAATTAACTTCATTTTATTGTCTCAAACCCTAGTAATTAAGATAAGTAGACTTTTCTCTTGATTCTTCATTTGTTATTGATTTTAAAACCTTAGTGCTTTATCTTGAACAACAAAAAGGGTATTTTTAGATGATCTCTTGCTTACTTTTCTTTAATTACACCATTGGACAAATATCTATGAAATTGAGGGTTTTTGGGAAATTAATTATAAATTGAGATAATTTGTGGGTATTTACATCTCTTGTATGGTTTGTTGCGATGGACTTGAATTATCTTCGAGAAACTGTCGTAGAGTGTTAGTTATTAGTCTATCCCAGTGGGAGTGCGATAGTTTCTTAACACTTGTAGTGGGTTGATGTTTGTGAACTTAGTCACTATTGTTCACGTATGCCGAGAAAAAGGGTTAGTATGCTAGTTCCTTGGGAGGATTCATCAATACCATTGGGATGGTACACGCCCTTCCTAAAATAGTTTGTGATTTGGTTGTGATGGGTGAACGAGGTAGAACCATTGTGTAGATTCTTGATAAGCGACCAACATATCTGAGACATAGATACATTTGGTGGATATGAATTTATGCATGAGCTTATTGACTATGGTTTGTCGTTAAAAAAAATGGTTTATTATGACTAATGTTAAATGGTTTCTGCAAGAATTGGTTGGAAGTATGAGATTCCACCCGAACTTGTTGAAAATGGTTTATCATTGGCAATGATTGATTACTGGGAACTTGATTTTACTCTTCCTTGAATTTATTGTTAATGCGTTAACTTGAGATCTATTTAAATGTTTTATTTCAATGTCATGTATGATATTTGTGAAAATGAGACCGACCCATTTTATATGTTCAAAACCTTGTTCGTGTTTGAGAGGATATTCCTACAGAGTTTCGTGCTCACCCCCTAAAAAAATGTCTATTTTTCAGAAGTCAATCTAGATGAGGAGATTGATTTTGAGGAGAGGGTTCCTTTGAAAGCTTAAGGACACGGACATGTAGATCCCGAGGTGGATGTGTAGATTATTCCTTTTGTTCTAGAATCGGAGATTCTTTTGAGATAATGTCTATGTTAATATTTTCTGATTTCGCTGCAAGTTAACTTTGATTCTTTTGGGATGTAATTAACATATCATGACATATTTCTTTTGGATGTAATGGCCATAACTTGGTCTATTCTTTTGGGATAATTTTGTGGATATTACGAGTGATGAATGAAATTGACTTATCGATGAATTTTATTAGTTGCTCTCCTGATGTGAATGATTTTTAATTTGTAATGCCGGCCAAGGTGGGTTTTGGAGAGTTTCAAATTTTGGTATCAAAACTTAGAAATTAGGTCTTACATGGGAGCTGTAGGTTATGGATTACAACTTGAGAGGTTGGATTAAGTTAAATGAAATAGTTGATTGAAATCTTATTCAAGCCTTATGCTTAAATCAAGATATCCTAACTATGTCTTGCACATCAAGAAACTAAATTATAAATTGATTTGCAGGATGGATGGCAGACGAGGACGTGGAGGTCAAGCAAATCCACCACCACCACCACCACCACCACCTCCCGATGCCATGAATGACATATACTAATGCTTATGGAAGCTAACCACTCTGGTACAACACTAGAATGGGAACAACAACCACAACACTGGGGCTCATCATTAGCCCAAGTACCGAGCAATGGAAACGAGAACTGGCAGATGATAGTCTTTCGAGAATTTCTGAGACAACACCCACCTAATTTTCAAGGAAGTTCTAACCCCTTGGATGCGGATAGGTGGATTCGCCGGGTGAAAAAGATGTGTGATGGCATAGGGGTTACTGAGGACTTGTGGGTTGGTTTGGCTACGTACTTGTTAGAGGGGAAGGCAGACCACTGGTGGGACTCAGTGAAGGGAAGGATGAACACAGAAGCTCTGACTTGGGAGGAGTTCGATCAAATCTTCTAAGAAAGTACTTCCCTGAATTAGTCAGAGACAAGATGAGTGTAGACTTTTTTGCTCTATGACAGGGTAGCATATTGGTGATGGATTATAAGAGAAAGTTTGCTGAACTATCCCGTTATGCCACGGAATTCATTTCTACTGAGGCCAAGAGGGCTAAACGATTTGAATAGGGCTTGAGGCCTATAATCAAGGAGAAGCTTGTGGCTCTTAGGATTTGGGACTACGAGGATATTGTTGATAGAGCTGCATTAGTGAAAAGGGACATCGACGGCACCCAGCAGTGGTAGAACTATGCAAAAGGAGGTCCAATTTGGGATGGAGCTAGCTTCAATGGAGCATAGAGGGCGTTACCATACTGTTGCTCCAATCAGGCAGTTGGAGAGAGTTGGGGCACTTCAGACACAATTGTCTATCTTTTCCACCAAAGATCGATCAAGCAGCCGGACAAGCAAATGCCAATAAGCCATCACCACAAAAGCCACTACAGCAGAGACCATTAAGACCTCTAGTCCCAGGCGATACCAATCTGGGAAGAGTGTTTTCTTTGACCCAATCGAAGGGATATGTTTCTAATGAGGTTGTGGAAGATATCGTTCTTCTCTATAATTCTTGGACTCGAATTTTATTTGATCTCGGTGCAACTCATTCCTTCATATGCATGATATATGCTCTTAATTTGGAAAAATTAGAACATGCCTTGAGTATTGACATGTCTACGGGAGAACGGTTGGATACTAGAAGGGCGCGTAGATGTTGAGTGCTTCGAATTGGGGAGAAAGAATTGATTGCAGACTTGGTTGCGTTAGATATGAAGGGGTATGACATAATATTTGGGATGGACTTGTTGTCTACTTTCCGTGCAGTGATGGATTATTTTCGCAAGCAGATTTCATTTCAATTACCAGCAGAGGTAGTCCTCAGCTTCATGAATGATCAAAATTCTTCCCATCTATTTCCTACTATGGGTAATAGATTCTTGAAAGCTAAGACGGGGATCCATTTGAATTTCTTAGCTAGCTTGATGGGAGATGATCGAGATAGATCCCAACCAAATATGGTATTGATAGTGTCAATTTTTTTTGATGTCTTCCCAGATGAACTACCCGGGTTACTTCCACAGAGAGAGATTGAGTTTACAATTGATCTCTATCTGGAATTCAAACCCATATCCATTGCACCCTATCGAATGACACATTTGGAGCTAAGGAAGCAATTGGATCACCTTTGCAATATTGAGTTTGTTCGTCTAAGCACTTCACCTTGAGGAGCCCCGATTCTTTTTGTGAAGAAGAAAGATGAAACACTTCGGTTATGCAAAAATTATCGAAGGTTGAATCGGGTGACAGTGAAGAATAAATATCCGTTGCTACGAATTGATGATTGATTCAATCAACTGAGGGGTCCTAAGTATTACTCCCAGATTGATCTTTGCACAGGGTACACCAACTACAAATCAAGGAGGAGGACATTCCTAAGAAAACTTTTCGTACCCGGTATGGTCATTTCGAATATACGGTAATGTCGTTCGGACTGACTAATGCTCCTGTAACTTTTATGGATTTGATGCACAGGATATTCCGGCCGTATCTAGATTAGTTTGTCATTGTGTTTATTGATGACATATTGATTTATTCACAGACACACGAGGAACATGAATGTCATCTCTTAATTATGCTACAGACATTGAGAGAGCATAAGTTATATGCTAAGATGAGTAAATGCGAGTTTTGGATGAAGTAAGTGAAATTTCTTGGTTATGTTTTGTCCGAACAGGGTGTAGCTATTGACCCTGCAAAGATTGAAGCCGTGAAAAAATGGGAACCACCGAAGAATGTGATCGAAGTACGTAGTTTCTTGGGCTTAGCCAACTACTATAAGAGTTTTGTGGAAGGGTTCTCAAATCTTGCGATGTCGATGACTCGTTTTACGAAGAAGGGGGAAAGATTCTTGTGGACTCAAGAGTGTGAACTAGCATTTCGTACCTTGAAGGAGAGGTTGACAATAGCTCTTGTCCTCATTATTCCAAGCAGTGGAGAAAGATACGATATTTACGCCGATGCTTCTTTACGGGGTTTGGGATGTGTGCTAATGCAAAGAGGTAAGGTAGTAGCTTATGGCTTAAGACAACTAAAGATTCATGAGCAGAACTATCCCACTCATGACTTGGAGCTTGCTGCTGTGGTATTTAGCTCTTAAGTTGTGGAGGTGTTACCTTTATTATAAAACCCGAGTAAATTTAAACTTTTTCTAAAAAGGTCAAAATGATAATTTATCACTGTAATGCATATTTAAAATACTCATGTTCTAGAGCTTGGATGACACAACAAACTTCTCCGTTGGATTCGTATCGCAAATCTAGTTTCTCTGCCGAATTTCATCGAATTCTGAGATAATCAAATTTTTGCACGTCGTTCAAGGCAACTGGGTGGCGGCTGACCTCACAAAGGTTCCCGCAAATAAATTTTTTAAAATTTTCTTAGAATTGGATTCAAGTTCAAATAAAATTAATTTGAACTTAAACCGGGATGTAATGAATCATTTCAGGACGAAAACCAACTTGAACACATGAGGGACACTTGGTGCGACTCGAGCCAAGTATTAAAATTATAAATAGGGGTAAATATTTGATATTTCAGCAGAAATATCTACTGAAATTCTGCCAAAAATGTGTGGGAGAGAAAGAGGGAGATAAGAGAAAAAGTCCAACCTTCTTTCGTTGATTTTCGGAGTTTTGTCGGCCAGATAGACTCGGACCAAGAGTTAAATTCGATCATCGCGACAAGTGCTACACAACCACACCAAGAAAGAGTGATTTCACCAAAGATCCAAGCGAAGACTTTGAAAAAATCAAGAGTTTTGGGAGCTTGGGAGGTGTTCTTGAAGCTCTAGCTTTCATTCTATGCTACAAGAGATAGAGTTCTTCCTACTTTAGTTTTATTCCTACCTTTTGGGCTGATTTAAGGGGA
>CM042196.1:8394984-8432926 GCA_023539305.1 Ilex asprella
TCATTGAAGATATGCTTATCTAGAAGGGGTATCATTGAAGATATACATACTTAGAGCGAGTGTGGTTGAAGTTTATCCTCAAATATATTATGGGTAATTTAGTAAATTTACATTCTAGTTAGAAAGTTTAATCTAATAAGGAGTGTTATTGAAGATTTTGAAATTAAAGGGGGTGTGTTTAAAGATATGATAAATTAGAGGGGATATGGTTGAAGTTTTCCTAAAATTTATTGTCTATGTACATACACACAAATATCATGAAAGCTTCCTTAGTAAGCAAACCTAAAGCATCCTGGTCGTTAGCTCAAAAGTGACGCGTGTACGCTCACGATTAAAGAGCCCTGTCTACATAAAGTTGCCTTCATTTTTTTTTTCTGATCTGAAGTTGCCTTCAGTTGAGTTGGGGTGTACTTTAGTACAGTCGAATTGTTGTCGAAAAATGACTAGCGGTGGTAGCCGGAGTGGAGGAAGAAAAAGTACCGGCAGTGGTCGTGATGTTTCGAAGGTGAAAGTGAAAGTGAACGTGGAGACTGTGCGTCCTCCTTTTCCAGCACGTCGGCAGATCATCCTTCCACGCCGTCAAGAAGTGGTCAACGTTACGGAGGTGGTAAATATTACGAACGTTGTCAATAACGTCGTAGTGGTGACGCCTAAACCTAAGCTTAAGCCTAAGCCTAAGCCTAAGCCTAAGCCTAAGCCTAAGGCTAATACTACACGAGTGGTGAAGCCGAAGCCTAAGCCAACACGAGTGGTGGAGCCTAAGACGAGGCGGCCTACGGCGGCTACATCGTCAAGTCATGATGGTGGAAATATATCTTGGGAGGAGGCCTACTTTAGATCTGGAGTTGCAAGTGATTGGAATACTCAAGAGGTCAGAAATCAGGCTAATCGACTTGGTATGAATATGGAGAACGGGTATGAATATGGATCGTCTTCCCGTGGTGGCGGTGATGGTGAACAGTGGTGTTATTATGCATATGGAGAGCGGGTATGGATGTCCTAGGCTTGCCTGCTCACTGCACCTGATCTTGCCAAAAGGACGAACCTCTCTCTCTTCCTCCCCCATTTTCCTCTGTTCCTTTGTTTTGCTTGTCTTTACTTCTGTATTATATTATCTTTAGAGTTTGTGTCCAATTGTATTCCTTGTGAAAAATAATGTGTTCTTAAGGCGAAGGGTTCAAGTATTTTCTCTCTAAAAAAGATCGTGTGGCTTGATCTGGAGGAGATGCTGTACTTGCTGCAGTAACTGTAATGCATATCATATTAATTAGTACTGACTTATGTAATCCTCAATGGTATATTTGGATTATCAATAAAATCTGTCTAGTACAATGTTTGGTGCACTTTTTGAGGGATTTAGAGAACTCAAAAAAAAAAAAAAAGAATTGGGGATAAAGAGAACCACAAAATCAAGGTTTTAATCATTTTATCAGTGTTTATGTATTGATTAATGATCGAAAGAAAGATGGATATATGCTTTAGGTTTTGCTTTTACTTTTTTGCTAAACTAGTGGGTTCTCTTTACACTTGTATTCGAATCTCTCTCTCGTGATCATAAAGGTCAGTCTGCTTGGGGTCTCTTTCTTTGCGCATAAACAGTATAATTTGCATTATTGAGTCTAACTTTTTTCCTATTGTCATATCAAACATCATATCTTTGTCCTAAGGAATAGACTATAATACCGTTAATGAAAAGTAAATTGGTCTTATTTACCTTACCCCGGTTCTTAAAAGAATAAATGACCGATGAAACTAATATATAATCGAACAAAAAAATTGTTATAAAAAAATGGTAACTAGCCCAAAAATTGTATCTCGTCCTCAAAACTTGTATTCCTAAAAAATATTATAATCTAACTTAAAAAATTGTAACATACCAAAAAAATTTGAAATTAAATCCATCAAAGTTATAATTCCAGAAAAATTGTAATCTACTATTAAAGTTATACAACATGCAAAAGAGTTGTAATCTTACCACTAAAGTTGAAACTCACTAAAAAATTGTAATTTAACCCTAACAACTTGTAACATACCAAAGAGTTCGAAACCAAATCTATAAAAGGTATAATCCGAGAAAAGTAGTACTCAACTATTAAAATTGTACCCCAACCCCCAAAGAGTTATAATCATACCATTAAAGTTTTTACCCACAAAATAGTTGTAAGATACCAAAAAGTTTGAAACCAAATCTACAAAAATTATAACCCAAGAGAAACTATAACTCTCCATTAAAGTTGTACCACATCTCAATAGAGTTGTATCCCCATCCAAAATATTTGTAAGAACTAGCCTAAAAGCTGTATCTCATCCCAAAACTTGTAACCCTAAAAAATATTCTAATATAACCCAAAAAATTGTAACATACCAAAAAATTTGAAATCAAATCCATCAAAGTTATAACTCCAAAAAAGTTGTAACCCACCATTAAAGTTGTGCAGCATGCAAAAGAGTTGTAATCTTACCATTAAAGTTGAAACCCACCAAAAAATTGTAATCTAACCCCAACAACTTGTAACATACCAAATAGTTTGAAACCAAATCCACAAAAAGTACAATCCCATAAAAATTGTACCCCACTATTAAAGTTGTATCCCCACCCCTAAAGAGTTATAACCATACCATTAAATTTTTTACACACAAAAAATATTGTAATTTAACCCAAAAAAATTGTAAGATACCAAAAATTTTAAAACCAAATCTACAAAAGTTATAAGCCAAGAGAAGTTGTAACTCTCCATTAAAGTTGCCCACATCCAAAAGAGTGGTACCACATCCCAATAGAGCTGTGGTAACTAGCCCAAAAGTAGTATCTCATTCCAAAACTTGTAACCCTAAAAAATATTGTAATCTAATCCAAAAAATTGTAACATACCAAAAAATTTGAAATCAAATCCATTAAAGTTGTACAACATGCAGAAGAGTTGTAAACTTATCATTATAGTCGAAACCCACCAAAAAATTATAATCTAAGCCCAATAACTTGTAACATACCAAAGAGTTTGAAACAAAATTCATAAAAGGTACAATCCTAGAAAAGTTGTACCCCTACCCTCAAAGAGTTATAATCATACCATTAAATTGTTACCCACAAAAAATATTGTAATCTAACCCCAAAAATTGTAAGATATCAAAAAGTTTGAAACCAAATCTACAAAAGTTATAACCCAAGAAAAGTTGCAACCCTCCATTAAAATTGTACCACATTCCAATAGAATTGTACCCCCATCCAGAAGAGTTGTAACCACATCCAAAAGAGTTGTACCACTTCCCAATAGAGTTTTACCCACATCCAAAAGAGTTATAATCCTACAATTAAAGTTGTACCCCTATCCATTAAAGGTGTATCCATCCAAAAGAGTTGTAATCCTACCATTAAAGTTGTAACCCACCCAAAAAGTCGGAAAAAGGTTAGAGATAAAATTTGTAACCCAAAAGGAAAAGTTGTAACCAAAATTGTACCCAAAAAAAAAAATAGTTTTCCATTTTATCCCCTCAACTATATGATTAGTTTTAAATTGTCTCAATTATTAACCCAATTATTAATTTCAGTACTTTCTCTCCAAAAAAGATAATAGATGTTTCTAATTAGGTAATGTGGAATAAAAATATTAGTTGAAGGTGAAATATAGGAAATCTGGTAGTTGAGGGAGCAAAATAAAAACATTGTTATAGTTCAGGGTTGTTAGTGTAATTACTTATAAATGAATTAGGATCGGCCGTTGGAATGGGGCGATCGATCATCATGTGATATTACACTTTTATCCTCTATTAATATTTATTCATCAAAAAATATTTAAATAATGCTATAAATAATTAAGATCAAATCGGGATAAAATTAAAAATTACAAGTCAATCAAAGAAGAAGGTCAATCGTCTTCAAGCAAAGAAGATTTTAGCATTCCAAATCGATTTCACACCTTCTCGTCCTTCAGCCAACCTTGATCGATTTCACGCCTTCATGTCAACCAAGATCGATTTCAAGTATTTGAACCTAACCCTAAGATCGATTTCAAGAATTCATATCAGCCAACCAAGAGAGAACGGATCAAGATTTCAAGGTTTCAAACCTAACCCTAATTTGATCGATTTCAAGCATTCACGTCAGCCAAACAACATTTGTTCGATCGGATTGTCGATCGTTACCAAATCCTAACTTCAAAACACTTCAAATCTCACTGTAAGTAAGTGTATAACTATATCTATTCTATAACATATGACTGTGTGTGGTCTTTGTTACTACGAGCGTGTGTATGGGACGAGTCTGTTGTGTGTACGTGTGTGAGGCTGTGAACTATTCCATATGTCAATTATTCTATATTTAGTTTCTTGTTCACGTATGAATACCATATGTATAGATTTATTATGTTTGATTGGGGGTATGTTCCATTTTTTGTAATGTATTAGAATAAGGGAGATACACGCAACATAATGTTAGATGGAAACAAAGAAAAAGAGGAAGACTGAGGGGGAAACTGTAAAAGCATTACTTCATAAGTATTGGCCAAGAGTGGATAACACTTCTTATCGTGAAATTGGGCAAATGAAGAATAAACAGGTTGAGGTTGGTGATCCTTCCAATTGTCCAAAACCTCCAATTGTGGTACATTCCTCCACTTGTCCAAAGTCAGTTGATCCATTTGATCCAAAAAAAAAAAAAAGAATAAAAATGTTGATACCTCCTCATATCTTCCAAATTTGGTAAGTTCATCCAACCCAAATTGGATAAGTTCATCTAATCCAGTAAATCCTCAAGGAAATCAAAATACATATTTCTTCAATAGTATTATTGAAGAGGTTTATCATAGTTGGTTTTGTCATAAGCGTGTGTTACTAGAGTGTGGTGCTCAATTGGATAAGATGACAAATGTGAACTGTACTATTATTTTTGCTTTTCGACATTGAAATTTTATGGTTGAAATAGATAAGAACGATAAAGCTTATGATAGATTAGTGAGGATATTGTATGCAAATATGCATGATATTGAGAAAGAAAATATCAAGTTTAAATCTTATATGAAGAATGTACATTTGGAAGTAAACCCGAATTTGATTTCAAAGATATTGTAGGTTCCCTCACCCTTCATTGGTGAGAATACAATTACATACCCATACAAGAATCTCAATGATTAACCTACAGCGGAAGATGTTGCTACAGAACTTTATGGTAGATCTATTGTTGTGAAAATAGACACATTTTATCAAAGATGTCTCACTCCCAATTATAGGTTTTTAAACCGTATAGTGGGGATGTAATATTAATTTGAGAGGACACAATTCTGATTTTGGACTTGATAAAGCTCATCTCCTTTATTTCATTGGGAAGAGGGTAAATATAGATCTCTCTTGTGTAATATTTAATGAAATTGTTTCAGCGTTTGGGCTCGAAGATAAGCGAAAAAGTCTCTCATTCCCCATCTTAATTTCAAAGATCATGATCTATTATGGAGTTGTTATCCATCCAACCGACACTTATAAGTCTCCGAAGAGTCCATTTGATGAATGCACATTAAAAAAGAGTTTGGGGCAGATCAATTCATATGATCCAGATCCACTGGAGATAGATAACGCAAGTACTTCTATAGGAGATAACAATATGGTTGTACAAATGCTTAAACAGAATTTGGAAAACCAAGAGGAGTGGTAAAAAGAAATGAAGGTCTCAAGCAAATTCGTAAAGACATGAAATAGTCTCTCAAGCAGCTCTGTGAAGACACCAAAGAGTCTCTCAAGCAGTTGGAGATTAAATTATTGTTGCGAAAAAAAAAAAGAATAGTACTTAAATTTAGTTGTTGGATTATAGATAAAATTTTAGTTGTTGGATTGTAAATTTTAGTATGTAATTTTGTTGATGCTATGTAAATTGAAAGTGGATGTCATGGTATTTTGTTGATGGCATGTAAATGCAAAGGGAATGTCATGGGGTTTTGTTGATGCTAAGTAATTTCAAAGTGGATGTCATGATGTTTAGTGATGCCATGTTTGTAATATAATGCTAGGAATACACAATACAGTTGTTTTGTTGATGCATGTTGATGCACACAACATGTTGAGTAGGAAACATACTTTTGTCATTCAAAAAAGAGTCCAATGGTCTTCATCTTCATATGTTGGCAATGGTTGTTATGATCCACGAGCTTGTGAGAATAACATCTCGGACACTGGTTCTTGTGATGCATGAGGAAAATAACGTGTGGTCGGTGCGATTCATCTAGCTGTGAAAACGGCATGTTGTCATATATGGATCGTCCAAATGGGGCGTAAGTAGTGGACATTTTCTAATAGTATGTTTGATACCCATGCATTTACTACACTTCGTGGGGTAATTGAAATGTTCTTATGCACCCATCCTGGATTTCCCTTAGTCTTAACAATTTTTGGGTCACCCATGCAAAATTTTTCATTTTGCACATTCATATTGAAATGGGATATTTGAGACTGATCATAACCTCTGGCTATTGACTCGTGATGGGCTTGTAGAACAGAAGTTTGCTGATGCACCATATTTCTCACGTTGTATGTTTTTTAGATTGAATGTGAAACATAGTAGCACATTCTGTTGCACATAGACATTAGTCCAACATATCTTCTAAAATTGATGGGGTGCTCAATGTATGCAACACCTCATTTGTTTGATAATCAGATTTTGTTGTAATTGTCTACCATTTCATCACATTGCTATGAGGGAATTCTTTGAGGTGCTCACACTTCATGATGACAATCATGTGAGAATAGAGAATCCCTACAGAATCAAATTTCATGCAATTACATTTAAACGTATGAATGCTAGGATAATATTGAACAATCCACCTAGATTCAGGTTGTGTGAACCAGGACATGTAGTAACTTCGATGCGTTACGCTCTCAATTTTATCCACTACAAAAAATAGAGCTTTATCTTTCAATTGATCATGAATTTTGAAGAACATTTTTTAGGTATGTATCTTGGAGGCTTTCTCCTCTAAGCATTTCAGTGATGTTATGAGCACTGGCTTAATGTGTTTGGACTCATAGTCCTTGGTCTCTCTGACTCTTGCCAAGCTCCTATCGTACTGCCTAACAAATTCGAATAGTCTTTGGAGTGTTTTTAGAAAGCAATTTAGGTATGCATTTATACTTTCAGACCGTTGCGTGCTTGTTTGTCCAACAAAAAATATCCCCCGTAAGTATGCTTCGACCCATTTGAATCTCTTTTCATAAACTTCCGCAATCCAATTATTAGTCTTCAACCCAAATAATTCAACCATCGATTTCCATAGATCTTCCAATTCGTCCGGCGTACATCGAGTGCACATATATCTCTTGAATTCTTGGACAAAATTTTTAGAATTTATATTTGTGAAAGCATTTCGGGCCAAATGCCACCTACATAAGCAGTGTGTTGCTTGTGAAAATATTATTTCTATTGCAGCAGCCATTACTTTATCCCCATCTATAATAACGGAGATCGACATCTTATTATTCATTACATGCAGAAAAGTAGCTAGCACCCACACATAAGTTTCCATGGTCTCATCTAAAAGCAATGCACAACCAAAAATAGTTGTAGCATTGTGGTGATTGACACCTACAAATATCACAAATGGCTTCTTATAAACATTCATTGGATATGTAGTATCAAACGTTAGGATGTCACCAAAACACTTGTAGTCTATTCGAGATGTTGAATCCGTCCAAAACAAACAATTTAGTGAATTGTCTTCAGTGGCGTTATGCTTGAAATAGAATAACAGGTCCAACTCTTCCTTGGCGCTCAAGTATGCCAATGCATTATTCGCATCACCGTCCCTTATTTTTTCTCTACGTTGGGATTCTACATCATTGTACAAATCTTTTTTGGTAAATCCAATATTTTGATATCCTCCCGATTGTTGCAACATGAAATCTATAATCTATCTTGTTCGTATACCAACATTACAAAATGATATAGTCTGTTCTCTGTCAGGCCTCTTAACACCTTTATGTGATCGGAGAAATGACACACCACGTAGTGGAACCAATGGATGGTTATGCTCCTTAACAAAATCCTTTACAACCCGTTTTCATGTCTTCCTATCAAACTTCACATGGAATGTTGCAAGACATCCAACCCTTGTTAAACCCCGTGGTTCTCTTACTCGTTCGACGTGGTCCGCATTCTTTGCAAACCGATACCATTCTCTCGAACAAACCCACCTTCTTGAAATTGGCATGTGGTTCTTGTCATACTTTAGGTCATCTTTTCGAATGCTAAACCTTGCATATCTTCCATAGGTATTATAAAATTCTTTTGCCTCGTGTGAATCAAACGTCATTTCAAAAACTTTTTTGGAATTTAACTCATCCATCATTTTTTGCTACACGTTTTCATTTTCATAATTTTTAACATCATGTAACATGTCATCCGCTACATCTTCATTTAGGTCTATAATAACGTGATTTCCTTTTTGTGAATAAGTTGAAGACATTTGTGTTGATTATACCTATAGAAAAATAATTAACAACAGATACATGGTATATATCAAATGTTTGACCAATTAGCTAATATTGTACATATTGCAAAAAAAAAACTAGTGTTTTGACAATATTAGTTTATATAGTGCTCTCCTTTCTCAAATTGCCTATCAAAATTAGTAAACATTCATAAAGAAAATTAAGCAGTTATCATCAAACACATATTAGTTACCTCGCCCAACTAATTGGATGGATGATGATGGAATGGTGGTTTAAAACGTTCAAGTGAAATTGTATGGAGGATGAAAGAATAAAGAGTGAAATTGTTTGGAAGATGAAGGAATAAAAAGTGAAATTGTAGGGAGGATGAAGAAACGTTGGATTAAAGTTGTAGAATGTTCAGTCAACAAAATCATGTTAGGTGCGAGACATTAATATCATTTATTTCATAATTACCAATTATATTTTGGCTGTCAAATTTTATTGGCTTGCATTTATTATGTGATGTGATTTTGGAAAGAAATGCATGGGATAGATTGTAACAAACTTATGTGACTATTGCGTGTGTTACAACCTTTTGGGGATTAGGTTACTACTTTTTTGGATTGTGTTACAATATTTTGGGTTGGGGTTTGATTTTGAGCTTTGGTAGATCCAGTTGGAACTCACCCAAAAGGTTATAACCCTATCTAACAAAGTTGAAACCTCACCTCAAATAATATAATCCATAAACGTTTGCATTTACCCCAAAATATTGTAACCTAATTCATAAAAGTTGAAACCCACTTAAAAAAGGTACCTATTGAGTGGGTTCCAACTGTTGAGGATGATGTTCCAAAAAGTTACTACTTTTTCAATTTTTATTACAATATTTTGTGTTGGCCTTTTAACTTTTTTGGGTGGACTTTAACAGCTTTGGTGGATCCATAAATGTGGGCAAGTATTATGGATTAGATTATAATATTTGGGGTGGGGTCCAACTTTTATGGATTAGGTTTTAATTTTTTGGGGTTTGCTTTAACCATTTTTATTAGTGGATCCATAAATGTGGGATGTCGTGGTGACAGTAGAACTTTTTTAGGCTTGTGTAACTAACTTTTGGGGGTTATGTTATATATTGTGTTAGTTACACGTTTTTGTTGGGATGGATGTGGATGATGGATCCAATAAAAGTGAAACTATTTTTTTTTAAAAAAAAAATCAACTTTTTTTAGGTGGAAACATATCCTGCCCATTTTTTATTACTAAAAACACTTTATATCCCAAAAGTTTTTGTATTTTTAATATACCCCGACAAAAATTATAATTTTTATAATATTATCAATTACCTAAAAGTATTAGCAATCTAAGGACTTTGCATACAACATATTTTAATCTTAAGTTGCAATGTGAAAATATTTATATTTTAGGGTGTAAAGTGGAAAAAATAAATTTTCGCATACACCCGCAAAACACCCAATGTCTCTCACCCCTCTAGTTTCCATACACATATTCCCTTCCTCCTTTCCCTCTCCTCCGTGTCCTTTGATCTGTCTCTCTCCACCCATTTTTGTCTCTTTGTGTCTCTTTCTCCCTCTTTATTTGTTAGAGCAACTCCAAGGAGCTCTTTAAACCCCCCAACAACTCATCATCTTCACAGAAGCTGGTTGTGACTACATCATCTTCTTCCAAGACTTCATCACCTAGGTATGAAGCTCTCTCTCTATATGTGTGTGTATATATCACCCATTTCCTCTCTCTATTGGCTCCTACTAAAACCCCATCTTCTTTGTTTTGACTCCCACTGAAACCCCATCTCTCTGTCTCAACTCCCATTGAAATCCCACCGAAAACCCATCTATCTCCTTGCAAAATATGTGTATTATATTTTTTGATTTTGTGGTCAGCGATTAGGATTTTTTTTCCTAACCCATTTATATGTTTTTCCCTCATAGAATAACTTACACATTTGATTTTTTGAACTTGAACTAATGACGCTTTGGTTGTTTTTGTATGGATGGATTTGGAACATCGTCTACAATACCTACCACGAAGACTCGACCTAAGTCAATGAGTAAGTTGAAGGCTTGCTTGCTTCACCCCTCATTATCTGCCCATTACTTCCTTCAAGTGCGACACAACACACAATAGGTAAATATACATCCCCCTTTCTCTATTTAGGTTTTACTTGAAGACCCAAAATTCTTTAATTTTAAATGTCCTAACTTAGAAATATAGTTTGTGGCCACTTTTGTGTGTTACAAGTTGTTCGGGTGGTTGGTTTCAAGTTTTTTGCGTGGTTGGTTATTTTGGGAGTGGTGGGTTACAACTTTTGGTGAAGTTCGATATGTTTTAGATTGGGTTATAAGCTTTTTGGATTAGGTAACAACCATTATGTCTACTTATGTTTGATTAAGAACAGATTTCTTATGGCTGCTTATGGTCTGATTTTATTGTTCAATGAGTATCTTTAAGTAGTAGACTTAAAAATCTCAGTTTTAAATTTCTTAGGGAGAAATCTCACGTTATTATTCAACTTCATTTTGTTTTTTTTTTTTTGAATCCATGCTTTTGTGTTATGTAGAGCCTTAAAAGTTTGTTAATTTGTTTATGACTTCTTACTTATATAGATATATTGATAACTTAGTAAGTAAATGATTTCATTATGTTTGGTTTATGTGAATTGTTTACTAACCATGACAAAACTAAATTTGGCAAGCCATTTGTTTGTTGAATACAAGGACAACAATGTAAGTACTTCTTGTTGAAATTTTTGGGCTACTCAAATTATTTTGTGTTAGGTTAACAACATAGGGCAATGTACAGGATGAAGAAGAGGCAACTTGAAGTAGGACAACAACTGGAGCATCAAACGCGCCAAAGGATTTCATCACCAAGGATTGCAACCTCTAGCACTTCAGTTAAAAAAGTTAATAGCAAACTCACATTTTTGTTTTAAGCATTACATACAACAATTTCATTACTTTGTTGATTCACTCATTGTCATATTGTTGCACACTTTTGTAGAATATACTTAGAACTCGATGCTCACCCCAAAAGGTAGTAAGCTTAATTGCAACATTAACGGATGAACAGAAACGCGGGGTGGCAGAAATTGGAATGGGGGGCTTGTTAAGTTTGAAAATCCACAATGTTAAGAGGGGGCTTTGCGGGTGGTTAACAATTTGATCCAAATACTTGTTTGTTGAACGTATTCAACAAATCCATAAAAATTTGTCCTGAGGATGTGGAGTACATTTTGGGGTTGCATTGTGGAGGAGATGATTTAGAAACCAATGGCTCCACATCGAGAATAACTGATGTTGTGAAGAAAATTTTTGAAGGAAAAATGTGTGTGTCATTGATTGAGATAGGGAGGAAAATAAAGAAAATGGCAGAAGGCGATACTTTGTGTTGTATGTTATTGGGGTTTTCCTGTGTCCAACAATGAAAATTAAAATTAGTAGGCACTTTTTTCCCATTGTTGAAGATGTGATATCTTTGAAGTCTAAGAACTGGGCAAAGTTTAAATTTGCCTACATGATTTAGGCGGTACGTGACTACAAGATGGCTCCTTGCAACAGTATCAAGGGTTGCATTATTCTCCTTATGGTTACGTATTATACTCATTGATTATTTTTTTCTATTTGTGGTTTTACTTATCCAAAATTAGTTATTTGTTGTCGTATAACTAGATTTTCTTCTTTGAACGCGTCACACCTATGAGAGAGAATCTGGTTCTGCTGGCGTCACGACTCTGCCCCCACATTGGAGAATGTGATGACATAAAAATAGGTGTGCGCCTCGTGCGGCTAAAGGAGTTAGGTGGATATAATAAAAATGACAAGGTAAGTCATTTTTATCATATCATTATAGCACACATCATGGTTTATTTTGTACATTGATGTGATCTACCATTATTTTCAAATGTATATTGAATGCATGATGTAGACTAAGGTGACGGTTAAGGACGTGTGCCAACACCGACTATCAACTGATCCATGCGTGAAAGTAGAAGTGGATGTATGTTTATTGCTCAACACCCTACCATTACTACCATCTATATTATGCAACACCCAACGTAGATGTTCATTTATTCACAAATTGTTCCTTTGTTCACATATTGTTCATTTGTTCATGATTTTGATTCAAGATTGTTCAGATTAGAGGTCATACAAACTACAATAAAATTAGATTTTCGGGATTTGTCTCTCATTATTGATGTTGAACTTTTTACTATAAAAGACTTATTAAAGGATTTATCCGACTGAGTCAATGCCATCTACAACAAATCAAAAGATGTTGAGGAATTGAATAAGAATGAAGGAGGTGATGAGGAGTTGGATACAAAAAATATTTATGATGATGACGGTGATGGCGGTGGCAGCATGAGTGAATCATTTCATAAATTTTTAATTGTTTGGATATTAGACTTCTAAACGCCTTAACTGATAATATTGGATAATTGTGTTCATAACATTGTAGGATGAAGATGATAATGATATGCCAAAGGGGTTTACCCTCACATGACAACAGTCTTGCCAAGCCACAAGGAGTCAATATGGGAGTACATACTAGACAATTCGTTGAAAAAAATGTAAGTGAATCCATAATTTATCTAACTTTTACTCTTTTGACATAATTGGTACGATACATCTGCATTGACAACTTGGTACCATTTTATTATATGCACAGAGGTTGTTGTTAATTTCAAAGACACCATATTTTCGGCAACTTAGAAGTCAATGTAGTCCTTATGGAGAATGGAGTGGATAGTTAATGATGTAAGTGGATTGCTTTTGAATGCATTATTGCCATCAATTATTGTGCCAAAGCAATTTACAATAACCAATAACTTATTTTTGTCATGATTAACAGGTAATAAATATGGTTCACTGTATTATGTCACCTGATACGAAGATCAACAACACCACACAAAATGCTAGATGGTACTTCCCAACCTTGTTTTTGGTAAAGTATCCATACTCTTCATTGTTGGGTTGTCATAGAAAAAAAAGTGATACCCATGATATGTGTTTGTTAATCGTGTATACTTAATGAATGGTTTTGGCAGCAAACAACAATTGCGAGGAAGAATAAATGAAAAAATGTCTTAAATTATGTTATTAGACAAACTTTTACTCGTTTTATTGGTGACATTAAAATTTGCGATAAGGTTTGACATTCTCATTTTATTTTATATAGGTCCTTCTCATTAATTATGATGTACATATATGTGGGTGTGTGTGTGTTTGTGCTTTTGTGTGTGTTCATTTATCATTGTATTTCAGTCGTGTCGTTATAGATATATTTACCAATAAATGATGCAAAGTCACATTGGTACCTCACCGTAGTAGATGCCCGAAAAAAGGAAATCATGCTTCTCGATACTTTGCCTACTATTGTAAGGAAACTAAGACGAGTTGAGTAGACAAAGAAAATGATAAAGTTTGTACAACAAAAAATATATAGGGCTTGTGTAATGAAGTACCTATCATCTCACTCATTAAAATACTTTATTTGTTTCCTTGAATAAGTGATGGTGCTATATCATCTAATATGTGAGGTGACCACCGATGTTGAAGAAATGAATGAATAGCCTATTATTCAGCCAACCTGGGTGCCTATGTAGAAGAATGGCTATGATTGCAGTATGTATGTTATATTGATGATTCAAGTGCCAGAGTTGGGTCCATATTTCCCTATCAAGGTGTTAATGCATTGCATACATGATATTACAATGTTACTGTTAACTTAATGATAGTATTGTCATTTGCGTGGTAGAGTGAATTTATTATTGTTTTATTACTGCTCTTGTAGGAACCTGCAAGAGAAATGCAAAGAGAATTAGGCTTTAAATTGGTCACACACAACAATAGTAAGAGAGATGCGACAATATATAAGGCGGTACTTCGGTCATATATGAAGAACTAATTAATTCAGTCACTGTGGTAAGCTATACCAATATGTGGAGGTTGGAGATTTTTTCATACTTCTTTATTATCTGTATATATATTTATATTTTTGAAAATGATTGAATGAATGGGTTCTACCCTTTTCAGGTGGAGTTTTTACGTTAGTGGGTGGGTACCAATTTTTAGGGTCAGGTTATAATTTTTTTTGGTTTGGGTTCCAACTTTTATGGATTATGTTCCAACTATTTGGGTCGGGTTATAACTATTTGTTGTGATGGGTTCCAACTTGTGGATTATGTTCCAACTATTTGGGTCGGGTTCTAACTATTTTTTTGGTAGGGGTTACAACTTTTTGGAGGGTTAGATTAAACCTTTTCTGGATTGGGTTATAACCATTTAGTTGCTTCTTTAATTTATGATTGTTGTTGGCAGCAACAAGCAATTCCAAGTATATGCTTTGATAAGTAGGCCTAGTAGCAATTTCGTATATTCACCAACTGACGTTAGTGGATTAGGCAATTTGAGGTCAATGTTCACTTATGCGGAACTTGTTGCAACCACAAATGGGTTTTTGGTGTAGAATCTCTTGGTTGAAGGTGGAATTGGTTTTTTGTACAGAGGATGCATTGAAGATGGGAGAGAGGTAGCATTAAAGCATGTAGTGGGTTATGGCATTTCATTTCTGATAATTGTAGGCTACTTGTCTATGACTATGTTCCCAACAACACCTTTTACTTCCACCATCATTGTAAATGCTAATTTTTAAGACTTGAATAATTTATTTGTGCCTTTACTTCCACCTTCATGGTAAATGCTAATTTTTAAGACTTGAATAATTGATTTGTGATATAGGAGAAGGCAAGTCTGCTATGGATTGAGCAATGCGTGTAAAATTTGCCATAGGTGTAGCTCGTGGATTATCTTTTGTGGATTAGCTTATCCCCACGAAGATTGTAATTATCTGCTCTCCTGTGCTTGTGATGAGACAATGCTATTCTCCCCCCCATTATGTCAAAACTTACAATTATTGTTTCTCACATTAAAGTTGCAAGATATTTGTCTTCCCTGATTTTCATTTTTAAATGTGATGATGTAGCCTCTTGAGGTTTAAAATTTCATTTTCACCAATCATTTACTACCACTTCTTGGTTCAAAGAAATACTTGGTCTTTCAATGGTTCAAAGTTGTTCAAAGTTTTATGAGACCAGCCCAAAAAGTGTGTCAAATAATATCTTCCATGCAAAAGTCGATTTACAAACCAATCCATGACATTATACCTAATATTAATTGTGCATAAATTCATCCGTGCCTAATGGTCTTTCGATGGTTAGTGTTACAAACAAGCATTGTTCTCTGTTATTTGCAACATTCAAATAAGCAACATTAACTAATTACATAATAATATGATTTATATAATAAGGTGTTGCCTTCAAAAGATCAAACAAAATGAAGGCAACACGATAATCTGTTTGGACAAACTTATCACTATAGCTTATAATTTTTTGTATCACCACAAGCATTCATATCCAAAAAAACAAAATGGCTTGTGCGATGCATATACACAAGACTACTAACAACCAACCACCAACCAGGCTAATCATCAAGGATGATAACCTCTTTATCTGGAATAGCACTCGAAGGCGAACCCACGTTTTCAACCAACTCTTCTTCGGGTTCAAAAACTTCCTTTATCTTCTTAAACAAAGGACATGTGTTGATGCATCACTTCCTTGCAAACTTGTTTTCCTGCACATTAGTATTGGGGAAATAAAATTTTACCATTGGTGTAACAAAAAAATTGATTTACTTCATTACTCATATCAATTTTTTAAATCAATACTTACGCGTAAGTAACTAGTAGCTCCATCAACACATATCATGGTTGTGCATCAAGCAAACATCCTTGTTTCCAACATATCTTTGATAGTGAAGTATTGTTTCTTGCAGAAAAATATTATCCTCACAAGCTGTATTTGGTCCAAACTAAACTCGAGCAACCTTGTTTTCAACAACTTTAACAAATTTTTGAAGTTGTGTGCGTTGAACTTCCCTTGTTCAAGTAGTATACCCCTTTGTTTATATTCCAAAAGTGCATAAATCAATAGTTGACTTTCATCATCATCAATTCTTGGAACTGCCATTTTTTCTAAGCAATATTGTACAATTCGAATATGATATAGGTGACATACCAAAACAAGTAGCACATAAACTATATCATAACATGAAATTAACATTGTGAGATCCCATATTTCATATTTTTTATAAATGATATTAACTTGATAGTATTTTTTTTTAATTGATTAAAATGATGAGAGAAACTTCGAATTGTTGTTAAAGGAATAGTCGTGTAAGTTTTAGGTACCGGCGTATTGACTTTTGAGTCAAATTTAATTATTGGAGGTATTTAAAGTTGATAAGGGTAATTAAGTAAATATATTAATTTTTTTAGGTCAAATAACATTACTATTGAATCCGGGAGGTCTGAAAACCTTGGAATAGACGTTTAGCTCATATAGCGGTTGAGATGAGTAAAATGGTAAATTTAGTGTTTCGAGTGTAAATTGACTTTGGTTTTGAGATAAATCATAAAACTAAATATTTTTAGGTTAAAATAACATTAAAAAAGAATCCGAAATGTCAAAAAACTTTAGGATAGTCATAGGGATTAAATTGGAGATGTTTAGTGGCAAAACCATAATTTCGGAGAAAAATACATTTTTTTTTGCCTCATTAGTAGTAAACTTAGGGACTGCTTGCTTTAAAACCCCAATTTCAGCCCCATTTCTCTCATTATTTCATTCTACTCTCACTCAATACCTCTTAGAACCTTAGGAGAAGATAAAGGAAAAGAGAAAAGGGAAGAAGAAGGTCTCTAAAGCTTGGGCTTTGATTGGAAATCCTAGGAACTTGGCTTGGAATTCTTGATTCTTAGGTGGGGTTTTCCTCTCTCTTCCATTTATATTGTGCATCTCATGTATTTTCTTTAGATAAATCTTACTATGTGTTTGATGGCAAAATATTTGTTATAAACCTTGATTTAGTGTTGAGTATGTCATGAATTGTGAATCCACATGCATAAAAATGATTTTAGTTTTATGGGTTTGAAACTCTAGTTTGATTTTAGTTATGTGTATTTGATTAAACCTATGATTTTGGCATTTTGAAGTATGTTATGATCTTGTACATAATATATATGATTTATTCTCTTGGAAATGGAAATGATTTTTGTGTTGTGGGTTTGAAACCCTAGTTTGATGTTAGTTATGAGTATTTTATTAAACTTATAATTTGGGGGTTTTGAAGTTTTCTATGATTTTGTACATAATATATATGACTTATTCTCTTAGAAATGATTATGTTTCTTTGAAAATGCAAATTTTGATATTTGAGTCTACTACATGTTTGATAAAATGTCAAGGTTATGACATGTGTTTTCAAAAGGATTTATGGATATAGAAAATAATAATTTTTGAAAAATGTATGCTCGATTCTGATAGGCAGAGGGTTAGTAGACGGCTGGGGCCTATTGAGTGGGTTTCCAAGACGGCTACTAGTCTTATGGAGGATTGGTTATGACAGTGATTTTCAGTGATAGCCTGTGTGGCATCACAAGTTGTGTCATACACGTTCCCCTTGAAAAGCAAGAAGGGCGATGAGACCCTAGTGTGCCAGACCCAAAAGGTTCCCTGGTGATGGTTCATGCGTGAATTGGTGTGATTGATTATATTGTCCGTATGCGAGACATGCATGATATTTGCTATGATGGTTTGGCTTAAAATGTATAAACCTTTAATTTATACATTGTATATTTCTAATGATGATTTCTTGGGTGATTTTTGTAAATGCTCTACTTATTATCTTGTTCCTATACTAAATAATAGAAAATTTTCATTACTTATTCGTTTGGTTTGTGAAATGTTGGTATTTAAAACTTTGTAAATGCTTGAGAAAAGGATTATCTTACTGAGCGTGTGGTTGCTCACCCCTATCATTTAACATTTTCAGTTATGAGCATATATTGGTGGACTACGTAGTGAGAGTATCGAGGCAGAAGATAGTTGTTATAATTTTTATATATTTAGTTAGAGTATTAAAAGAACAATGTACGATGATATATATTATTGAGGATTTGTAAGTGATTTATATCTTGGATAATTTAAGAGAATATGTATAGATTGAGACCTTTTAAATGATTTACTTCTATAGATTTTAGATATTCTATATATTATGTTCATGACGAAGAATTTTGGATAATTAAATTATAACTCGAGTTTGGGGGGACTTCGTGGGCCTCCATTTGCCACCCCGGTATTGAACGGTAATGACTTATTTGTGGATGTCATGAGAAGAGATGTCTATGGTTTATATGATGTGAATGACTAGCTAGGTATAATTATTATGTTTAATATTCTCATAGGTAGCTCTCACCAATAATCTGGATGCCTAGTTTTCAAAGGAAACTGTGCTGAAATTTTCTAAAAATGATTTATTTAAACTAAAGAGATACTTTTCTAGATGTTTTTGCAACAAACCGACTGGTGTTTTGGATAAACAAAATATCATTTTTTAATCACGCTTTTATAAAATTTGGGGGGTGACAAACATGTTAGATAATAGTCATACATACACAGTCAATACCAAAACACATAGCAATAAAGAGATAGAAACAACTCAGTTTTGCGATGCTTAGTTTAAAAACTGCATGACCACCTAACGTTGAAACAATAATTTTCCTTGTTTTATTCAAACAATTTCTAAAAAAATTAGAAACAATGCCCTAGCCCTAAAATGAATCGAAATTGAACCTAAGCAAACCAAATTACAACTGAACTAATATTGAAAATAATCAAATTGAGTTCTCAAATTCAAATTGAACCTAAAATACACAAGCGAAGAGAAGAGAAAAGGGAAAGAGAGGGCACATGGGAAGGGGAGGGGGTTTGGCTTGTGTGAGTGTGTGAAGCAGAGGACGAAGAGAGAAAAAAAGAGAGAGAAATACCTTGAGAGCTGTGTGGTTACGTTGTCGTTGTGGCGGTGGCGATTGGAGTCGTGAGAGAGAGAGAGAGAGAGAATGAGGGAGATGGTAGAAGAAAGTTCGAGAGAGTTGGTTTATATATAGGGTGTTCAGAGAGTTGGTTTGTTGTATTGGGTAGCGTGGGAAGCTTGGGAAAAAAATTAAATTAGGGGGAAAATGGTTAAATTACATTTTACCCTCTTAAAATTATTAAGTTTTATTTGTACTCTCAATTATAAAATCTATATACTAAAACAAAGCAAGTTGAATTTTATTAAGTTTTATTTGTACCCTTAAATTATTAATTTTTATTTGGGCTCGAATTTAATGTTCTATCGTGCCTCTGGCACAGGTTATAACTAGTTTATAATAGTACATTTCAATTTTATCTTATTTTCACCTTACCATTTTGTCATTATCTATAAAATTGATAATTTAGAGTATAAAATTAATAAATTTTATACTCGAAGGTATAAAGAGAAATTAAGAAAATGGTAATGAAAAAAATTTAAGTTACCATAATAAAACTTAAAAATAAAATAAACAATGTCTACAATAAAAATTATTATAAATTTAAAAAATATTAAATGATTTAGTATAAATGAGTGATGTTTATAGATTTATTATTTTTTTTATTTTTTGTTATGATACGTGTATTACTAGTTGTTTTTAATTTTTTTAGCAGAGCTTCTCCTACTCGCAACCCATCTCTCTCTCTCTCTCTCTCTGTGGTGTACCTCTATCCTACCTCCCCCATTTCTCTCATTCTCTCTCTCTTTCCCTCACGACTCCAAAGCGGCATCACCACCGCCATATCGCCACTGCCGCAACTCCAAGGCAACTTTTCTTCTTCTTTGAGAACACTTTGGCAATGGCAAACAAGCAGTGAGACCCTTAATCTTTGGGCTAAGTTTGTTTTTGTTCTTTCCATCTCTTTGTCTTCTCTTCCACTTCATTTGGCTTTGATTGAACGAATAGTTTTGATTGAAACGAGGGCTTAGGAGATTCAGTCATAGGTGGCCTACGACAGGTAACCCACAAACCATATTTTTTTTATTTTGATTTTTTGGGTGGTAGTTGGTGTTTTAGGTAGGTTGCATGTCTAATTTTTTCCCCAATAGTAGACAATCTATTAAAATTTTCGAATTTGAACAAAATGACTATGATTTAAATATGGAATTTATTGATTTTTTCAAAAATTATTTGTAATTACAACATCTGTTGGAAATTGGAGGTTGAGGAGAGCATAAAAAAGTTCAATTTGCTTGGGTTGTATGTCTGATTGGATTGAATGTTTGCTTAAATTCTTTGGTTATTGGGGCTTGTATTTACATATTAAAATTCTATTAAATGCTTAAGTGTTTATTGGGGCTTGATTGCACATATGGATATAGAAGTTTCAAATTCCATTGATAATGAAATGAGTGGTGAAAAATTATGAACATGTATTAGCTGTTTGAGAATTTGTATAGACTCGATATATGAGCGCTATTTTTTGGTACAAAAAAATTTCCTAGTAGATCTTATCCACAACTGGATAGTACGCCTTTTACCAAGAAGATGATGCGTGATACGGGGCAAAGAAGAGAGTAAGCAATCCAAACAAAAAACAAGAGCTTGCAAAGTGCCAAAGAATAGATACTTCCAAATATGCATCAAGAAAGGTTAATGCCAAAATTGTAGTGTCTTCAATGCCATTACATTCAACCATTTCAATATTTTTTATTCATTGATTTAAACTTGTAAAACATCTTGCAACATCTTCTTGGTACCCGTTGCTCTCCTTCATTGCTAACTAAATTAATTCAATCATGTAATGATCAACAAAAGTGAGGCATTGTAGAAATGGGATTAGGGTGTTTACTTAGTTTGAATATCCACAACATTAAAAGGGGTTTATGTGAGCGGATATTGAACAGACTTGAACCTAATACATGCACTTTGAACGTGCACAACAAATCTTTGATATTTACTCCCATGGATGTTGAATGGATCTTGGGGTTACAGTATGGGGGGATGAATTGGAGACGAATGGCTCCCCATCATTAATTACGGATCTTCAACAATCAATTTTTGAAAAAAAGGAGTTGTCGTTGCATGAGATAAGGTACAAACTACAAAAATTGAAAGAGGATTCCGAAGAATTTATGCGTTACTTTGGTCTATTTGTTGTTGGGCATTTCCTGTGCCCCACAATGAAGTGCATAGTCAATGATAGAGTACTGCACATGGTATTGGAAGTCTCATCTTTGAGGGGTAGGAATTGGGCCATTTGATGCTATCATTGAGGGGGTACAAGATTACAAGAAGACAAAACGTCAAAGTGTCAATGGTTGCATTCTTGTTCTCATGGTAACATATTTTTATTTGATTCATGTTTGTTGCAAGAGTCTTCTATGCATTTTGATTTTTATTAATTGTATTTTATGTGTCATATAGATTTGGTACCTTTAGTGTGTCACACCACAAACAGAGACAGTGGTCCCATTGGTATCTCGATCGTGCCCTCGCATTGTATCATGGGGGCACAATGAAATAAATAAGTGCCTACATCTTCTAAACAAGTTAGGAGGATACAAAATTGACAAGGTAAATTAGTGTGATTCTTGCAGTTCAACATAATCCTTTTGTTTTGTTTATTCATGCTATATTAGAATTATATGCTACTAATAACATACAATACTTTGCATGCTTGAATTATCTTAAGTTCTCAGTTGATACGGTGTGCCATGACCCACCAGTTGTCAAGGAAGGCATCCACTTAGAAGCAGGAGTTCCAAGGCAGTTACATAAATAGGTATGTGTATTATTCAACACCTATTGCTGACGATTGGATTTTCAATGTAGTTTGCTTGTTTAAGCATACATTTTCTATTTACTTAGGATTTGAAGCAAGGCTCTTAAGATTAGAGGTGGATCAAGCCACCACCAAGAAAGCCATGCGTGAGGATTCAATAATGGTGGATAATGAGCTTGCCGCAATGAAAAAATGGATACAAGAGTTGTGTGACAAACTGAACAACTTTTACGACAAATCTAAAGAAAAATTCATACTAGTTGATAGAAGCGAGGCGAGTATAGTCTTGTAATTTTTAATTTTTTTTTGGTGTATTATTTTGTGCATCTTTTTTCTTAATTGTTAGTCTTGGAATTTTTATGCCCATAAGATTGATAGAATGAAGTCACTACAGAAGATAACGATTACCCTCCTGAACCTGAAGGTGGGTACCTCATATACATAACCTTCAAGATTCAAATAAGAGAAATTTATGGGCCTACATAGTGGACACTTCATTGAAGAATGCGTTAAGTGATCCGAAAAATTTGCCAAATCACAACGCGTAATTGATACACGATTCATTAATTTATGGCGTGATTGTAATAAGTAGGAAAGTTCTTGTTTCTTTTGATGAACCCCTGACTTTCCTGAATCGTGCAGAATTGCAATCATTATGTGAAACCAATTGGGTGCGCGATTTTGTAAGTGCGTTGTCTCTAACTAACTTTTTGTCTGCAAATATTATGAAGAATGCAAATCAGCCCCAAAAATGACACTAACTTGTCACTTGTTGTCTACTTAATAGATAATAAGTGTGGTTCCTTGTATTATGTCGAATATTGAAAAGATAGACGCCACCACAAAAACGGAGAATGGTACTTGCCAACTTGGTTCACGGTAATGCATTTCTACACATGCGCGTTATGTACTCACTAACTGTCTATATCAACGACACGAATCTAATTTATGATTGTTGTTGGTAGCAACAAGTAATTCCATTACAGTGGATAGATAATGTTTGCTTGGATGAGAAAATTTGAGAAAACTATGCCTATTTAATCTGCAACATTAACAAATGCGATAAGGTTTGATATTGCTCTTTATATTCTATAGGTCTTTCACATTCATCTTGTTGGATATTTACGTCTTAGTTTATTCATGGTTTATCTTTGTGTTCTAATGTAGATGTATATACCTATTAATGATGAGAACAGTCATTGGTATTTAACAGTGGTAGATGTAAATAATAAGGCGGTGATGATTCTCGATACATTGCATGATCCTCGTAGGAAACATATCCGATTCTCCCAGTCTGTTAAAACAAGAAGTTTATGCAAACCAAATAAATTTTGTGAAAGGTGTAACCCCAATATTTTTCATCTAAAATTATTGAAAACTTGAACAAGCGAAGGTACTACAAAGTCTTATTTCTGAGATAGCAGATGATGTTGAACAAATAGACAAATGGCCTATCAATACACCAAAATGGGTACCGGTTTAGAGCAATGGATTTGAATGCGGAATCTATGTAATAGAGCTGATTTGAGTGCGGCATTTGGGTCAAAAATTCCCTGTAAGGGTATCATAGTACATTGAATTTTTTAGTATGTCATATAGTGTTGCTTTACAACCGGTACAAAATGAGATTTTCTAACATGATAATGCAATGTTTTTGTGCTGTTATAGGAACCTAATGCAGATACACAGAAGGAGTTAGCACTTAGTCTTGTCACACTTGTTGACAACAAACGCAGGAATATGATAGTTTTTAGGGCGTCAATGGTGTGAAGATGTTGGCAGTGTCCCATTTCTACAAGTGCTTTTGTGGGCATGGTAGACAAATGGGTAAATCTTTTTCTGTTGTTGCAAGATTCTTGGTTCTTGCAGTTCCCTTCTTGCATTAATTAGGTGATAATGATAAGTGCAATAGTGTTTTGACATAATTAATGGTAAAATAACTTGTCCTAGTGTAGTCTTGGAATTTAATACAGGGCTTACCATAATGAAAATGCAGTAGGAAGCTATCTCTTTGTTTTCATGGTTGGAAGCTATTTATATTTCCCCATTCACTTTTTAGTATGGGTTACAACCTTTGGGGAGTGGATTCCAACTTTAATGGTTGGATTAAAAATTTTGGTGGATTCCATTTTTTTTGGGTGGCGTCTAACTTTTTGAGGTTGGATTCCAACTTTTTTGGTTGGGTTTCAAATTTTTTAGTATGGATTATGGCCTTCGGGTGATTCCAAATTTTCTGGATTAGGTTACAACCTTTTGAGAAGGCTTCGAACTTTTCGGTTACTTGGATTATTACCTTTTTGGATTGGTTCCAATATTTTGGGGTTGTCGAGTTATTACCTTTTAGGTTGGGTTACAAGTCTAGGGTTTTTACCATTGTTGTGGGAGGTTAAACTTTTTAGAGTTAGTTTACCATATTTTTGGGTTATGTTACTACTTTTTTAGTTTGAGATTATTTCATTTTTTTTGTGAAACCATGATTACTCCTCTAGTAAGTAACTGGTATCCTCCCCGTATAACTCATCAACGGCTAGAAATACATAACAATTAAATCAACGGCGTCCAGCTCTTAGTGTTACCGTATCAAAAAGGTTGAAGTTGTGTTCTAGAGATTTGCCAAGTTTGGTCAATTAAGCTCTTGACATGATTGAGGTAGAGTATTTTCTGTTGTATTTTTGTCCACATATTTTCCAGTTCTGAATTGACTAATTTTCAAGTGGTGTTGATTGAATGCACATTTTGTTGAAATTCAGTGCTTGGCCTGATTAATAAATGCACATTTGTGGTGTTTTGTGATTTTTAAATCTTTACAACAAATATGATAAAAATATAGTGGATTGTGTATTGTGTAAGTTTTACATATTTTCTGTATAGGTTGATACAAAGTTGTTGGATGAGTGTGAGCACATCTACGAGAGGATGCACATGTTGGTTATGAGGATGCAAGTTCCTGATTAGTTTGCTTATAGTAGAAGGAGGGCTTGCTCCTGGCTAGCAGACGTTTCAACCTCACAATCGGTTGGAGTATAAAATATTTTTTTAATTAAAATGTTGAGGACATTGGATTGGAGTGCATAGATTGGTTGGTGAGAATGGTTGTTGAGTGAGTATTGGTTTTGGATTGGTAGAAAGAGACAAATTGGGGAATAAGGGCATATATGAATAGTGTTTTGACATAAATGATAGTCCTATTTGAACTGCAATTGGCATGTCATGGCATAAGTACATAAATGCCCTTATTGTCCATTGAAACCCTTATTTAAGGAGACTTAAATTTCCATATTGTATGCCTTGACCCAGTAGTTGTAGATCTGCATCTTTTTCTACTTTCCTCTACATTTTCATCCCTTCCCTTGTAGTTCTACATCTTCTTCTTTTCTACTCTCATTTCAAGATCTTCAATTTTTTTACTTTGATCTTAAACCAAGGAATTGCCAAACAACGTAAATGGTATGTTGTTTTTAATGGTGGGTTGTTGGCATTTACCCATCATGGGAGGAATGCTATCAACATGTTGTAGGGTATAGTGGGGCATTGTACAAGAGTTTTGCTTTTTGGGAGGATGACGAAATGACACTTTCCAACTATATTGCGTCTAAGTATGATAATCCTCACATAACCGATGGACAGATGACACATGAAGAATTGGGTAATAGGGCACACGTCAACCACAATGTGAATGAATTTGTATGTAGCATTGTAGGATTGGTAATAGGTATCATACTTACTCATATTATATACGACTTTGCCGAACATTTTTTATGATGATTTATCCCTCATGCTGTTCAACCGTTTGATGTTTTATCCAACTCAAAATGGCCTGCACAATTCTAATTGTTTGTTTCCAAAAAATGTATTTGTTTGGTTCCACAAAATATATTATCAGTCATTTCAAGACTATATGAAATAGACTACACAACCTCTAGTATATTTCATATAGTTGGGAAAGGGCAGACCCTCTTGTTTGGGAACCCAAAACAATATCCCAGTCCACACTATACATGACTTTTGTATACAAAAAAAAAATAGTGTAACTTTTGAAATTTTCCAATCAAAACTAATATCTCCACATGTTTATCATTTTATGAATGCCATCCTTGTACCGTTGTCGTGCCTTCGTTATAATCTTGTCTCTTGCTTCATTGTATGCATGGGTAACTAGCTTAATTGCTAGATCCGTGCGTATTTGATTTGATTGCTCCTAAAGACACCAGTATATTAAGTGAGTTCACAAATTTAATGTTAAAACAAATTTAGTTCACTAATAAGAAAATGTATCATACCGTAATCTTGAATGATAGACCTAAAACTGGAGCACTCATCATCATGATAACAAAAATTCCACAATCATAACTATTAGGCTACCGACGACCCATTCCACTCGAGTTATGGTCCAGTTGATCAATTTTGGCCTATGGTTCGGTACAACAAATTCAAGGACTTTGTCTAGTTCTTTAACCACATTCTTGACGGCAATGTATCGGTGCTCGTTGGGATGCATTAGCAGTGAATCGAGTAGCAGAACTTGTTGCTTCACTACATCAACCAAGCATAGATACCAATGTATTTTTTTTGTCGCTGATGGGTAGAAAGATCTACAAATATACATAAAATAGATTGAAGATTATATATATGCATATATTATTGTAGAAATGATCCATCATAAATAGAGCAAAAAATAGTTCAAAAAATAGAGCAACTACATACCTTTTTCAGTCCTTGAAATGTGAAATAAAGTACCTTTGGAAATCAAGCAACTCATATGTTTTATCTTTGTATGTTCCTCCAAGTGCTTTTTGTTGGGTATTGGAGATAACTATGAGTGCACATTGAGAATTTAAAACATTTTGAAAATTATAAATGTGAAATGAATCATTATCGCAAACCATGTTGGTAAGTACCACTTTAACTTTTTTGTAAATGGATTAATCTTGACGGACTTAGGGATAAGATAGGGTGTCAAATTTATTATCTTCAAGAGGTCAAAAAATAGAAAATAAATATTAAAATTATACTAAATAAATGTCTATCTAACTCACAACATCTATTAGCTATTTTGTTGGTTTTAAGGCTTCAATCATTGCTCTTCTCGACGCATAACAAGTTTCAATGCTCACCAATACCTTATTGTATCATTAAAGAATTGGATTAGTAGTTTATGATGCTCCAATAATAGAGTTGAACAAGACACAAATATAATAGATACCTCATTTCAAGGGACGTGCAAATATGTAATTGAAGACAAAATATTTGTCATCAACAGTTATTTCGTCGATTGGTAGATACTCCACATCTAATGATGGGTTTTGCGTAGTAGTAGAGTCTGAAATCTACTTATAAAATATAAATAGTTTGAAATCTAGTTATAAAATACAAAGAGTCGAAATAATTGGACAGTTGTGTTATGTTAAATATAAAATACAAACCTCATGGTTGACCACCGTCGGTGTGTGGTGATCTTGTCAACCTTGTGTAATTTTGCTAACCTTACTCGCATTCACACTCTCCTTTTCTGCATCCAATAATCTCCCTGATGCAATTTTTCCTTTATTCTTATTTTCATTTATTTCCCCCTCCTCATCTTCATCATTAATTCCCTTCTTATCCCCATTCTCCTTATCCATATCTTCTTCATTGTTATTTCCATTTACATCCTCATTCTCATTCTGTTCAATTCTATTATTGTCCAATTGTGTTTAAAAAACTAAACCAGTATCATATGTTGTTAAATCATACCTTGATAATCAAGTAAAATCACATCCTAGCGAAGACGTGTTAACCTTAAAGATATCTTCTGTAGATCTATTCATATCCCCTAACATCATATTTTTTATATATTTCTTCCTTTGAAGATTATGCTTAGAAAAATAATACATATATTTATAACCAAATGATGAGCTTTAATAAAAATATGGATGGTATAATGTTGTCATACCTTCAAAATGTAGAACTGTGGTTGCATGTATCTCGAAGGCTTCCTCTTCGAATATCTTCACCAAATCTTTTGGTTGTATTTTTGTTGAATGCATGAGTGGTACCATGAACCCTCTGGAAATTCATGTTTGCATACTAACTTGTTTGAAATTTGTCTTGGTGTATCTTTCACGACTTTTATATCTGATGTTTGAACTATTTGAAGTGAGACTCATGCCCGATTTTCATGGTCAGATTCATTCAGTGCTTCTTCATTGGTTCCTTTATTATTCTCAATTTTATGTTGCATTTGGGAAGTTTAAGTTCTGTCAGGGCATCCATGATTTTATGCATCATGCATACCATTGAGGCGACTTTGGTAGATAAATCTTCTTGATCCACCATAATTTTCTTAATTGAATTTTTAATGCCAAAAAATCTTTTCTCCCATGAATGAAAATAATATCAAATGATCTTGTTCACAAAAAATTATAAATATTGTTTCATAAATAACATCATTAATACATACATTCGATTTTTCTTTCGTTGGGGCATGAGGCAACCCTATGTTTGGTTCAGGTGCCCGTGCATTGATAGGATGTACTCTTACAAGTGGAACCTTAAACCACCATTTTTATCATACAAATTTATATTCAAATTGAAATACATACACATCATTTAAGTGTTGTAACATGATACCTCTACCTGTTTCAGACTTTTCAATTTTTTAAAGATTGTCACACCCTCTTGGATTTCTAGATCACCCCATGATGCGATATGCGGAATGGTTTGACATTTTTTATTGGCACAAGGGAATTCCCTTGGTGAGTGACGTGTTGCAACTAAAAAAGGTACAACAAACAACTACTCTCAATTGGAAAAACAATTACAATCACAATGTTTACATTGGTTAATATGTCAATTAATCATTTCATTAGCTTCAGAATCAGTAAATAACCACTAATGTTATTTTGTTCATTTATCTTACATCGTTGCACTCCCTCTAGGAGGGCATCAAATACCAAATTTGTCAAGTTCTCCTCTCCCAAAAAAATCAACGTCCACCACAGAATGGAGGAATGAACTATTAATGGAGTTCTTATTTGAAGGGCACAATAGACATCCAAGTGAAACGGAGAAAGTCTTGTGAATCTTCTTTCATTTCCTCTAATTTTTTGTTCAAATATTTCAAAAGAATATTCTTCATTCCAGTGAACATTGAATTACACAGTCTATTTATTTTTTCGGATGGGCCACTCGTGTCCATGTCTATCCATTCATATCTCAATCCCAATTATCTTCCACATCCACATCGGGTCAAATTGGTCAACCAACCAAGTGCACAAATCTATCCTCATTACTTTGCATTTGAACCATAAAAAGCCTCCGAAACCAATATCTTCAACGGCCTATTTTTGTGCGTCACTTAATATATGTATTACTTTCACAATCATTCCCGGAGAACATCTGGTTCTTAGTTGCAATTTCAAACAGTTGTCAACATATAAGAAAAAAAAAGATATAAAACATTTAATATAGTGTCTTCAGGCACGAACAATGATTATTATTCTAAGGGATTAGCTCAATGACAAGAATTTTTTCTTAAACCAGAATATCGTTCGATCAAATCTTACTAATCTTTTCGACTATTCCCTTGGGGCTCATGCTCGTTTGATGTGATAAATGTGAGATATGAAACATCATATGCCTGAGAGGTTTATACGAAAATTTACCCTTTAAGGGAATGTTTGGTAAGGTGGTAAGGGGGGCTTAGCAAGATGGGTTTGGGGAAAATAGTCCAAAGGACCCTCAAATCCTATGTTTGGATTGAAAATTCAATTCCGGGTTTTCAAACCCGGCCCATAGCTGGCCCGAAGATTAAACCCATGATCAGGGTTTCGTCAAACATAGGGAGGGGGTGGATTTGGGAAGATGGGTTAAGGGGTTAAGGAAACAAAAGACAATTGTACCCCAACATGGGTATGGATTGGATTGATCAAGGATAAAATAGTCATTTATATGACAAATAATTGTTAATAATTATGATATTCGTGGATCCTACATGTGTATGTATTGCATTCCAAGCATAGGTATGAACCGGGTTAAATGTTGAATCTCATCTTTGTAAAGAGAAGTTTGAGTTTGGAGAAGTCAATCCAAACCCCTCCTCAAAATTCAGCTAAACAAGACCTAAGAAGTTTGAATAGCTCTAAGATATAAGAAAAAAAGAAAAAAAATATTGTAAGTTTTGGCAGGCATTTGCAAATACTTATATTTATCTTATCAACCTTTTGGACTTGTCTGATTATCCTTGTAGTATTACATTACATGATATGATAGATGAGAGACACAGACTAGATGTGGCCGACAGGATTAGACTTAAAAAAGTCCCAATAGCTTTGGAATAGAAAAAGAGAAACGAAAAAACAATACTCTGAGTCATATCATGAATTACCCATATCCTTGGTTTTTGATTTTAGGGGTTTGATTAGTTGATAAATATTGTACTCAGGTTTGAGCGCGTTAATTATCAGGCTTATTAAGTTTTGGACTTTATGTTTTGGGCCGGATAACAAGTCCATGAGCCAACTCGACTGATAAACACCCTTATTGATTATAGTACCAATTTTATTTTATTTTTTTTTGTTGGGTATCGTACCACTTACTCCTTTTTGAGTAGCTATTTTATGATTTTCATCTTTTGAGTGAATTTAGTAACTTTAGGGTGCACTCATTTTTTGAGTTTGCTTATCTTGTTTTTGGTTCACTTATTATTAATGTTGTGAAAGACAATTACATGAAGGGAGGAGATCAAGACAATTTTGGAGTAAAAAGAAGCATTCTGCTTCTTGCATTCAGATGGTGGAAGATAAGCTTATGGACGGAAGTTTCCGAGATTGTCAATGGAAAAAGTTGAAGACATGCTTTTGGACAGAAAAGTTAACGCATCCGAACGGAATGGATAATGCTTCCAGACGAAAGAGATGAAACTTTTGGACGAAAACTCTAGAAGATCACAAAGTAGAGTTTTGTCACTTGTGTTTGCAGGAAATTGACCATGCAACTGGAGGAATGTTTCTTATAGACCAAGACAACCATGCGCGTTCGTACGGAGGAAGCTATGCGTCCGGATGCGTATTCGGGATTTGCCGAGAGACTAAGAACTCTAATGTAACCTAGATTTTGACACAACATTACCTATATAAACGGAATAGTTATTACCCGTGCCTGAAGACACTCTTAACACAAAAAATTTACCAAGAAAATGGGACATTCAAGAATGTCTTAAATAAAAGAAGTGCAATGATTTAAATAAAGAAGAATCATATCACATTAATACAATTCGATAATCTCCATTAATTTAAATTAACACTATTACAAAACTATCTTGTCATATATTTCTTTATGGTAGCTCTTCTTTTCGCCAAATGAGTGTTCATTTTTCCAATGAATAGGTTGTCTAGTTTTAATAAGAAATATCGTTAAGAACACAATTAAATCACCGAATCAGATCAAACGAATCAACCACATTGAACTACAAATCAAATTTTCAAAAAAAAAAAATCCAACTAAACTAACAATGCCCAGCGAATCTACTTGCAACTGCTAGAACAATTGATTTAAATTCTTTGCTGTTGTGACTTTTCGGATGCTATAGAAATATTTTCATATTGCAATTAAACCAAATCAACAAAGTAAAAATTTCACCACTTCAAAAAAAAAATTTGATTTAACTAACATTTTTGTCATTCCAGTGTCTATTTTGCACTATTCAATTATTCACAAAAAAAATATAAACATTAGCAAGGGGAAACCTATGCAAATAAAAAAAAATTAGGGTTGGTTTTGATTTTTTTTTCTTTTGAAATTAGTTTCACTTATTTTTTTTTATTAGTAATTAGCTTGACTTTGAATTTATAATTTTTTTTTGTGTAATTGATATCACTTATTATTATTATTTTTTTTGGTGATTACCTTAGTTTTGAATTTTTTTAGTAATTAATTTGGCTTTGAATATCTACAATCTGAAAAAAAAAAATTAACATTTAAATATTTTATCATCATTAAAATCATACAAATATATGTTTTGAGTAAAGAAATCAATTAGGATTGTCAAGACAAATAATGAGAGAGATTGAGATAGAATAAAAATCTAATTAGGATCGTCAAGACAAATAATGCTAAGTGAGAGAGAGTATGAGATAATATATATATATATATATATATATAGTGAGAGAAAGAGAGAGAGTGTTATATGAGAGATGAGAGAGTGTGTTTAAAATGCCTAAGAGAGAGAGAGAGTTAAAAGGAATGTAGATATTTCTCCAATGATTTGAATGAGATTGATGAGAGATAAAAGGAATGTAGTAGAGTTTTATAGGAATGTAGATTCATTAGGATCGTTGGATCAATAATACTGAATCAATCTGAGCCGCGAAAAGCTCAAGACAAACCAAACTAGCTACTTTATTATATAGATGTAATTCTACATTGTATTCACCTTTGGTCCTCTAGTCTTTTCTTTTTTAGTTTTATTGTATTTATTTTATACCCGACTAAAAATCCCACTAAAATTAGGGGGAAAACTTTCAATGAGACACGGTATTTTCTTTTGAACCAATGTTTAATGCTTAATTTATTATTTTAATTTAATTCTAGTCTTATAGTGAAGTTTTTGTATAATTTCTTAATTTGTTGTGTCACGTACATTAAATGCTTGAGATTCCCTGCGAGTCAAATAATTAAATATTTACTTGATCAAAAAAATAATTAAATATTTAATACTTGAATTAATTAAGAGAATTTTCATAAGATAATTGATTTATTATTTTCAATAGATTTAGGGTTTATCTACTAGAAAACTTGATTTATCGTAGACTCCAAGCACAATGAATGTTTGTAATCTGCATGTGAATTCCTAGATTTATTCGGATAGTTTATGGGTTATAACTATTGATGTTTTCATATTATCACCACTAAATATTTCAATTGGGATCACTCCTCAACTGATCCCAATTTAATTTGAAAAAGGATCATTAATAATTACTACATGGAATTGAATATCTCTGATACTTTAGTATTTCAAATTACTATTTTTATTCAATCAATTTTTGTTCTTTTAAAGAATAACTTTTCTCAAAAAAAACTTTCAAATCGATTTACTTTTATTTTTCTTGCATTTCAAGTCTTTTCAATTCCTTGTAGATCGATCTCCGACTTCCTTAGTTTATTATTATTTCATGACAACCTACGATTGGGTTCTGCATTGTTCGAGTTGTAGAAAATTTTTGGCATTGTTGTTGGGGACATTGTTGAAAGACGAGCACGTCATCATATCTACTAAGGTTTGCTTGGTTTGCAATTCATTGGAGATCTGCCAACTTCGTTTCACTTTTATTTTTCTGTCATTTAATTTTTGTTCCTTGTTTCTACCCTTTCTTTTTAATTTTTATATGAGTTCTTGGTGTCGTGGCTCAAGTGGACATTTAATTAGGGAAGATCTAGAATTATTTTTGGGTGATTTATTTAATTTCCCTACACAATCTCCTCAACAATCTCACACACCTGACACGATGGCTAATAGTAATAGGAGGAATAATTCTAATTACCCTGAATATAGGAGGAATAGTTATGATGAGAATGATGTTGATGTCTTGAATGTCCATCAAGGTCGAACTTTGCATAAATATTTACAACTTGCATGACACACCATACCTTCGTGCATAATTTTTCCTCTTCAGATTACAAATTTCATTTTTAAACCTGAGATGATTGCTTTACTTCCTAAATTTTATGGCATGGACTCTAATAATCCCTATTTGTGCGCATATTCGAGACTTTGAGAAAGTATGTGTCACCTTCCACGACTAGACCGTGATTGAGACTACAGTCAAGTTGAAGTTTTTCCCTTTCTCACAGAAGGGTAAGATAAAGACTTGGTTGCATTCTCTCAGACCTACATCTATAGGCATTTGGCAAGAGATACATAAAGATTTTTTGAAAAAAAAATTCTCACACACTGCACGAACTCTTTGAAACGTCAAATTATGAATTGTTCACAAAAGTAGTAAAAAAATTTATCAATGCTGGGATAGGTTTAAAGGCCTTCTTACATCTTGACCACACCATGGCTATGAAGCTGACATGTTATAAGCTTTTTCTATGAAAGTCTATCTCCACAAATGCGCCAATTTTTTTAAAATGATGTGTACTAGTGAGTTCATGGCTAAAGAGCCCGATGAAGCCTTTGATTATTTTGATTACTTGGCTGAAAGTGCACAATCTTGGGATACCTCATCCTATGAGTCTTCTAAAAGTAAAAGTATGAGTGCTTCATCGGGTGGCGGTAAATACCAATTAAGGGAGGATGATGACGAGGAAGGATGACGACATAGGCGCTAGAATTTTCACACTGTCTAGAATAGTCAAAGCCATGGAGATTAGGAAATTGAATGAGGTACATACTATTCCTCAAGAGGAGATTTGCAATATTTGTGAGGTTTCGGGGCACCCCACAAAAAAGTGCTGCACAATACCTGCTTTTAAAGAAGTTTTACATGATCATGAAAATGCTGCAAATAACTTTACTAAGCTGTATAATAATCCCTACTCCAATACTTACAATCCAGGGTGGAAACACCATTCAAATTTTAGTTGGAGTGATAACCCCGCACCACAACCACCTCCACTAGGTCTCTCTAATTTTTTTCCTTATACTTTACCTCCAAAGAGGAACCTTGAGGAAGTATTGCAACAATTCTTGCGAAGACAAACTAATTTCAATAATCAAATAACTCAAGCTCTGAATGACATTCAAAGTTCTCTTACTAAGTTGATCATTACCCCGTGCCATAAGGAAAAATGTAATTTTTCAGTACAACTACAATCGAATTTGCAAGGTCAATTCAATGTGAATAGTTCTACTGCATCTAATATTGTACATTAGCAGTTCAAGTCTATTACTATTCTCCGTAGTGATATGGTGATGGATAAAACAATTCCAACAAAAGCCCAAAAACTTGAGGAATCTACAAAACCTATGGAGGGGATGATAAACTTGACCAACTCGATTTTATAGATCTTGTGAGATGCTGATTCCTACTCCTTTTCCTCAGAGATTACTTTCCCCACATATATATTCTTATGTGAAAATTTGAAAGATTCATGCACTATTAAGTATAGATTAAACATGCAAAAGAAGGCATTCTTGATTGAGCAAATATCTTCTATCATTCAACACAAGGCCCCACTTAAGTATTAAGATCTTGGTTGTCCTATTATTTCTTGTGTGATTGAAAATTTTAAAATTGAATAAGCTTTACTTGATTTGGGTGTTAATGTGAATTTGCTTCCATTTTTAGTATATGAAAAATTAGGTCTTAGTGAGTTAAAGCCCACCAAAGTAATGCTTCAACTTGCTAACCGATCTGTGAAGATACCACGAGATATGGTGAAGGATGTGCTAGTACAAGTAGTTAATTTTTATTTTTCTGTTGACTTTATTATCTTGGACACGCACCTTGTGTTGAATGGCAGTGCTCAAATTCCTATCATATTGGGCCGACCATTTTTAGCTATTTCTAATGCTTTGATTAATTATAAGAATGGTGTAATGAAACTGTCTTTCGGCAATATGACATTGGAATTGATTTTTTAGGTTGATGATGACTTGCATCAGATGAACATGAGTGTGCCTGTGGGCGAGACTACTCACGGACTTTTTTATATACAATTTTATTTAAAAATAATAAATATTTTTGTAACTTAATATTTGTGTAAATTGTATTTTTGAATCAAAATTAGAGTCAAAATGAATAAAAATAAAATAATGAATAATTTTATTTTTGATTAGGGGATGAACTTCATTTAATAGAATGAATATATCTCAACTAGGTTGACACCTATTCACTTATATGTCATTTGCATTACTCTACCCTTTAAAACTTGTATACTTAATACATGAAAAAGAAAATAATACATTATTTATAGTATCTAATTTTTTTAAACTTCAAATTCAGACATTAGGAGACTTATTCAAAGTTTCAAATTTAATAGTGTAAAAGTATAATTTTTTTCAAAGGAAAGGTGGGCGGGCTGGGCTTGACGGGTGGGCTCTTGGATCGGGTTTTAACGAATTTTTTCAAGTGGGCTATTGGGTCGGGCTTCAGGATGGGTAATGAGTTTGAGGGCAAACTCAAACCCTCTTTTTAAGAATATTGAACTTGGGCTTGAGCAGGTCAATTATCGGGCCTATTAAATTTTGTGTCTATTTTTGTTTTAGCCATATAACGGGGTCTGTAGGTAACCCGGTCCATTGAAGCCCCTACTCCCAACTGCCCAATAGTGATTGTGTAGGGTTAAAAGTCACTTACCTCTTTAATGGAGAAAAAGAGTCTTTTATAGGGAAAGTGAGTAATGACAAGTGTGTCTTGTTTGAGCATTTAAGTGGTCAAAGCTGGTGTATATGCCTGACCATCGTGTGGGTGAGATAGGTTTAGTTTATCCCATTAAAATTCAATATAAACCTATCTCACCCACACGATGGTCAAGCATATACAACCTCTAACAAATAAGCTGGTGTATATGCTTGACCATCTTCATATTCTCAGTAGCATAATTTTATGTTCTCATGTATGCTGATTTATCCCCATTCTCATGTATGCTGGTTCATCCCCATTCTCATGTATGTTGGTTCATCCCCATTCTCATGTATGTTGGTTGCTTCTCAGGAATCTACACAACAATTCTACCTCGTTCACCCATCATAACCACACAATCTCAATCATTCCCCGAAGGGACAAATCACAAACCACTTTAGGAAGGGCGTATACCATTTTCCACGACATTGACGAATTCTTCTAAGGAAAGATATATCATCCCTCAACCTCGAACTTATGTGAACAATAGTGGTTGATCTCACAAACAACAATCCACTACAAGTGTTAGGAAACTATTTCACCTCTATTAGGATAAACTAACCTCTAACACTCTACTGTAGCTCTCAAAGGCAATTCAAGTCTATCACAACAAACCATACAAGAGATGAAACCACAATATTCTCAACAACCACAATCCAAACCAATCACAATTTTCATTAACAATTCAAGTATCACAATTCCAAAATTCTCAGTATACTATTGTAATAAAGGAATTAAAATATGTAAGAGATCATATCAAGAAAATCTTTACAATTTTAATATCCAAATTCTAGGGTATTGTCAAAAATCACAATTTCTTGGAAAAAGAACAAGTAGTTGATTGAAAATATGATTTAATCAAGAATAATACTTTAGAATTCAAGAATCCATATGAATTTTACAATAAAACATGTGTTTAGGAAAAAACTAGGGTTTTGGAAATTTCTAGAATAATGTTTATTGGTTACAAAACATGTATCTTGTTGAAAACCATATGTTACTCAAAAAAGGATTTAGAATGAACAATATGTTAATCAAAAGAAACCAAGAATGAAAGATTATTTACATATAATAATCTAGAAAATTTAAAAGATATAAAATTATACCCCAAGTCTTAATGAAAGAACTTGAGAAGAATCTTGTACCTTGATTCCGTAGTTTATGTGTAAATCTAAGGTGTTTCATCCGTTCCAACGTGAGAATTCTTTTTTAAATCTTGTGTTTTCTCATTCTCTCTCACTCTCTAGGGTTGAAAACTGATGAAGCATGGCTAAAGGGACGTCCTTATGGTATTTATAGGTTGAAAAACGAAGAAAAACGCTAAAACTGAGTGGGACCATTTTTTGCGTAGCGTCCAGATGGTACTTAGGTGTCCCAACTGTAACACCCCGCATTTTCTTTTATAAATGTATATAGTTATAGGATAGATAATTATTGTGAAAATGAGGATATGTATAATGATGAAAGAATGAATCACATA